>JAPYYD010005829.1:0-11723 GCA_028551405.1 Uromys caudimaculatus | reverse complement strand
TCAGGTGACAGCAGATGCTGGAGAAGATGTGGAGAAAGAGGAACACTCCTCCATTGTTGGTGCGATTGCAAGCTGGTACAACTACTCTGGAAATCAGTTTGGTGGACTCTCAGAAAAATGGACATAATACTACCTGAGGACCCAGCTATACCACTCCTGGGCATATACCCAGAAGATGCTCCAACATGTAATAAAGACACATGCTCCACTATGTTCATAGCAGCCATATTTATAATAGCCAGAAGCTGGAAGCAACCCAGATGTCCTTCATCAGAGGAATGGATACAGAAAATGTGGTACATTTACACAATGGAGTACTACTCAGCTATTAAAAACAATGATTTAATGAAATTTGCAGACAAATGGATGGAACTTGAAAATATCATCCTGAGCGAGGTAACTCAGTCACAAAAGAACGAACATGGTATGTACTCACTGATAAGTAGATAGTAGCTGAAACGTTTGGAATACCCAAGTTTCACTTTACAGTTCTGCTGGACTGAGAGTGAGGTCCCAGATGGAGGAGTTGGAGAAGGGACTAAAGGAGCTGAGGTAGTCAGCAGCCCTATGGAGGGAGCAACAGTGTCAACTGGCCTGACCTTCCCCCCCTTCCCCCCGCCGGTCTTCCTGGAGGCTGGACTACCAACCAAAGAATACACATGGAGGGACCCATGGTTCGACCACATATGTGGCAGAGGAGGGCCTTGTTGGCCATCAGGGGGAGGAGAGGCCCCAGTAAAGGGGAATGTCAAGGTGAGAATATGGGAGTGGGCGGGCGGGTGGGTGGGAGGTGGAATTCCCTCATCGAGATGGGGGAGGGGGAAGGGATAGGTGGTCTCCAAAGAGGAGACCTAGAAAGGGGGAAACATTAGAAATGTAAATAAAGTATCAAAAAATATTTATGCATATTTGTATCTTCATTACCCAAATCAGCCTGTACAAAGGTATATTGTTCCAAGTCCCTCAAACCTTCACTTTGCCCTAGTGTCTGGTTAGTCCTGTCCTGTTCTTAATTTCATGGCTTTGCCTTTGCAGAAATAAGATTCAGGTGGAACTTAGTGAGGGAGACAAATTTGCAAGTTTCTGTGTTTATGCATGCCTTGCAGAGGCACTAGCTGCCTTTGTTCCACAGTACATGTTCAAGGATGATAAATAATGAAGAGCCTTGGAGTTTTCATTCTGGAGCAAAGGACAGACATGCTTACTGTTTGTCCTAGAGTTTTACTGCTCTGAACAGACACCATGACCAAGGCAACTCTTAAAAGAACAACATTTAATTGGAGCTGGCTCACAAGTTCAGAAGTTCAGTCCATTATCATCAAGGCAGGAACATCGCAGCATCCAGGCTGGCATGGTGCAGGAGGAGCTGAGAGTTTAACATCCTCATCTGAGGGCTGCTAGCAGAATACTGACTTTCAGGCAGTTAGGGCGAGGGTATTAAAGCCCATGCCATCAGTGATACACATATTCTAACAAGGTTATACCTAATAGTGCCACTCCCTGGGCCAAACATAAATAAACCATCACACAGTTTTTTGAAAAAGAGTTGGTTTCTCTTGTGAGCAACCCACTGTATATGCTGTCTTCCCTTGCTCTTCACCACCTTTTCTTGTGGACTTGGACTTAGGGATCCCAGCCCTGTTAGCTCACATACAAGTGGAGTGCTTTGCGTCTGGTTGTTGCTTTTGTTGTAAAAAAGGTGTGACATGGGATTTGAATGTTTGAATGTGGAGTAGATTTGTAATAGCTGTTGCATAACATGGGAGGAAGGGAAGAAGATAATTATATAATAAAACAAGATGAGTATTAATAATTAGCTGCCATATTTGTAGGCATATACAGGTAATGAGCCCAGACAACAAATCAGCAAGGTTTCTTCCTAAGACCTTTTAGGATGCTTTCATAAACTCATGTTTAAGTGGACATTAGCAGAGCATTAAATCAACCTTTAGTAAAGCATCTCCTGCCTTTGGTGAGGAGAGGCATTGCTTATCTTTAAATATGTTATTGTTGCAAATAACACTTACCATTATCATTCTTATAATTGTTCTGTTAATGCTGTCATATTTTTATTTAAAATGAATAATACAAATGGTGTTATGCCAACAATAATGGAAGCAACAAAATGAAAATAAATTCAGTTTGACATCTAATAAACTGCTTGTGTTCCTATGGATGATATCCTTTCCCATACACACTTTTAAAATTATTAATTAAGTAATTAGTTAAATTTACATCCCAATCATAGGTATCCTCCTCTTTACCCAGTCCTTCCCTGCCACTTCCCTTCTCCACTCCTCTTTTTCTTTACAGAAAAGGGGAGGAGGCCTCCTATTGAGGCTAGACAAGGTACCCAGTAGGTAGAAAGCGTCCCAAAGACAAGCAACAGAGTCAGAGACAGCCACTGCTCCCACTGTTAGGATTCCCACTTGAAGACGAAGCTACACTAATGTAACATATGTGTAGAGGGCCCAGGTTAGTCCCATACATGTTCTCTGGTTGACAGTTCAGTCTTTATGAGCCCCTATGGGCCCAGGCTAGTTGATTCTATAGGCTTTCATGTGGTGTATTTGACCCCCTGTCTCCTGTAATCCTTCCACTGCTTGCTTCTTCTGCAGGATTCTCTGTGTTCCTCCTAATGTTTGGCTATGAGTCTCTGCATCTTAATCCATCAGTTGCTGAGCGAAGCCTCTCTGATGACTGTTATGCTAGGCTCCTGTCTGCAAGTATAGCAGAGTGTCATTAACGGTGTCAGTAGTAGGCTGATCTCTGAGATGCCCCATCCCCAGTCCAATTTTCTCTTCCAGTATTCCCTCCCTTTATTCTCCCCCAACCTGGGGGTCCTATTCCCTTCCCTACCTTCAGTTGAGTGTAGCCCTTCCCCCAATCCACCCACAATATTTACTCTATTTCCTCTTCTCGGTGAGATTTATATTCCACCTTGAACACTTCTTGTTTCTTAGCTTCTTTGGGTTTGTGGATTCTAGCATGGTTATCCTTTACTTTTTGGCTAGTATCCACTTATCAGAGAGTACATGCCATGTTTGTCTTTCAGGGTTTGGGTTACCTTACTCGGGTGACTTTTTCTAGTTCCACTTGCCTGCAGATTTCATGAAGCCATTGTTTTTATTAGCTGAGTTATATTCCATTGTGTAAATGGATCACATTTCATTATCCACTCTTGGATAGGGGAACATTCATGTTGTTTCTAGTTTCGGCTACTTTAAATAAAGATTCTGTGAACATTTTTTGAGCAACTGTCCTTGTGATATGGTGGAACATCTTTTGGGAATATACCCACGAGTAGTATAACTAGGTTTTGAGGTAGAACATTGCCAGTTTTCTGAGAAATAGCCAAATGGTTGTACAAGTTTGCACTCCCACCAGCGATGGAGAAGTGTTCCCCTTGCTCTGTATCCTCACTAGCATGTGCTGTTGCTTGAATTTTTGATCTGACTCATTCTGTTGAGTGTGAGGTGGAATCTCAGCTTGTTTTAATTTGCATTTCCCTGATGACTAAGGACTTTAAACATTTATTTATTTTATTAATCATTTTATTCATTTACATTTCAAATGATATCTCCTCCCCTCTCCCCTCTCCCCTTTGCCTCTATGATGGTGCTCCTCTACCCACTCACCCACTCCTGCCTCACCACTATAGAATCTCCCTACACTGGGGCATCAAGACTCCAGTGGGCCAAGGGCCTCCCTTCCCACTGATGTCAGATAAGGCCATCCTGTGCTACATATGTATCTGGAAACATGGATCCCTCCATGTATACTCTTTGGTTGGTGGTTTAGTCCCTGGGAACTCTGTGTAATCTGATTAGCTGATATTGTTCTTCCAATGTGGTTGCAATCCCCTTCAGCTTCTTCACTCCTTCCCCTAACTCTTCCATTGGGGTCCTGGGCTCAGTCTGATGGTTGGCTGTGAGTATCTGCATCTGTATTAGCCAGTGAACATTTCTTTAAGTGCTTCTCACCCATTCAAGATTCCTCTGTTGAGAATTCTGTTTAGCTCCGTACTCCACTTTTAATTCTGTTATTTGATGTGTGGATGTCTAGTTTCTTGAGTTCTTATATATTTTGGATATTAGTCCTTTGTCATATGTGAGGTTGATGATCTTTTCCTATTGTGTAGGCTGCCGTTCTGTCTTTTCCACAGTGTCCTTTGATGTACAGAAGCTTTTCAGGTTCATGAAGTCCCATTTATTTATTGACAGTACTAGTTAGTGCCTGAGCTGTTAATGTTCTGTTCAGGAAGTTGTCTCCTGTGCCAATTAGTTCAAGGCTATTCCCCACTGTCTCTTCAGTTAGGTTTAGTGAATCTGATTTTATGTTCAGGTCTTTGATTCATCTGGACTTGAGTTTTGTGTAAAGTGATAAATAACGATCTATTTTCATGCTTTTACATGCAGGCATCCAGTTAGACCAGCACCATTTGTTGAAGATGCTTTCTTTTTCTTTGTCAAAAGTCAAATATCCATATGTGTATCCCATACATAGTTTTAACTTATCTGTTCAATATTTCATACATATAATTTAATTTTCCAGTCTTTTGTTAACATTTTATAGACCTTTCCCTTCTAAATTATCTCTGAAAATGGTGTAAAACCAATGTTTAGAAAAGTTAACTCTTTGTCTAAGATAAACATATTGTCCCTTTTGAAGTAAACATTTGCAAGTATAAGTAATTAATATAAATAAATATCATAAATCACTTTTATTATTATTTTTCTGTTTTGAAGCATTAACTAAGACTCTCGGCTAAAGACTGGTTAGTGGTTAAGTGGTTACTTATCTTGCAAAGGACCTTGTATTCAGTTCCCAGCATCTACATGGTGGCTCTCAAAAGCATCTGTAACTGCAGCTCCTAGGGATTCAATACCCTCTTCCTACCTCCTCAGGCACCAGGTCTGTACCAAGCATGCATGAATTGCATTTATATACAGGCAAACAATTTTATAATTAAATAAAAGAAGAAAATCTTAAAAGGTTTTCTTAACCTCTTAGCTAGGATATGTGAGGATACAAACTAATCTAGCTCAGGTTGCATGTAACTTGCATTATATATTTGTATATGCCTTTGAGAAATGAAATCATATTTATAAAAATATATATTTAATATGTGTAAATATATGATATATATCAGTTATGTTTGTTAAAAATCACAGCATTGTAGCAAATTTGAATAACTTATGAAATCATTACATTGATTTGATATGTGAATGAAGAAAGGTTATTTTATTTCATATTGTTCTCAATTTTTTAAGTTGCAAATTTGGGAACCCCAAATTTGATATCATATGCTAGTGTATAGTTTTTTGTATATTGTTATATATGTGATCTTTTATTGACTGTATACCACAGTATACATTTTATTCAAATAGCCTTACTATGGCTATAATCTCTATTTTTTAATTTTCTAGCATTTTTCTTTCTTTCTTATGTAGGAGATGGGATTCCCTGTGTTGTGTAAAGTAATGGTAAAAATATTAGAAATAGATTGTACATTATATTACTTTCATATCCAAGATTTAAACAAGTATCCTGGGACTATAGAGATGGCTCAGCAGGATATGAACGTGTAATGCCCTTGCAGAAGATTTAAATTTTGTTCACGCACTTGTAACTTCAGCTACCATATATTTGATTCTTCTGTTTTTCATGGGCAGCTGCACTCATATACACATACCTGCCCCAATACATATACTTACAGATTTAAAAAAAAATGTTTAGGAAGCAAGTATTGCTTGTACTGGCTATTCAAAGCATTACTAATGCACATGGGTTATCTGTCACATGGAAGCATTTATACATATAATGAGTTTCCTTCATCTTGCAGTCCTGCCATGTGTTAAGAGTATTGTCTTTCGAGTCAGTAAGTTTTCGTAGGATCTAATTCTAACTCATTATCCAGGTCAGGTACTAAAAGTCTGTCCTCATGGAAATATTTACAATTGTAAGAGAGAAGTGTTGCTGACGGAAAAGGAAGCTGCTTGAGAGACAAGGTTTGCCCCAAGTGTGCACCCTGCAGGGGGCTTGTGTTAGACCATCTTAGAAAGGGAAGGTGGTGAGGTTACCTCAGGTGCTTCTGGCGCTGTTGCCTTGGCACTTTAAGACAAAGCACAGTGCATAAATCTAATTGAGTGTCGGAGAGAATCCAGCAAATGACAGTTTGATCTCGGGAAATAACAACTTGTAAATACGTATGTATATTTCAATAGCCTGGATTCACTGGAATGTGGTTCTGTTTTGACTGTTTTCCTGCATCAATTTGTTCTATAGCCACTGCCCAATGGAAATATTCTAAAGGGAAGATAATAAATGAGTCTCTTGTCAGAGAAATCAGCTGTTCCCCTTTTGGACTCTGGAAATTGTTTAGATCCACTTAAAATGAATGCTTGAGAAGCTCCAGGTTCCCTTCCTCCTTTCCTCTCAGTTCTTCCCTGCCACCTTCCCCATCCACTTGTCCTCCATTTTCCCTACAGAAAAGGGGATTCTCCTACCTATGGAGGCTAGACAAGGCAACCAGTGGGAAGGGCTCCCAAAGGTAGGAAACAGAGTCAGAGACAGACCCTCCTCCCACTGTCCAGAGTCCCACAGGAAGAGCAAGCTCCTTATTTATTTGTCTGTTTATGTATGTGTCTGTGTTTTGCCTGCATGCTACATCAGTGTTCTGTGTATCTGCTTGGTGCCGTGGAGGATAGACGAGTGTGTTGGACGCCCTGGAATTGGAATTCCAGATGACCGTGAGCCACCATGTAAATGTTGGGAATCAGACGTGTTCCTCTGAAAGTGCTGCTGAGTCATCTCTCCAGCCCATGACATACATTTTTGTTATTGAATTTAAAATGTGCCTTTTCTGAGTTGTGTGTTTAGGGTTTTAGTTGTGTAGACAAAATGAATTGCTTCTCCTCTCATGTCTAATTCAGTCTAAAGAGGTAGGAATTTGTAACCGTTCCCTCAGCCCTTCCTGAAAACCTAACATAAAAAGCCTTTGTAGGTCTCATTTTAACTCTTACTTGAAGTGAATTAGCAGGTAGTGAACTAGGGCTGAGGGGTCTTGCCTCTCATGGACAAATGATCCATAAGAATATCACTATTTCTTTTGGAAAAGTTAATGTATGTGGCAGGAAGACCCAGTATGTGGCTGACAGTCAGTCGTGTGAGGCAGGATAGAGCCCTGGTCATCACACTGGGCACTGGGGTTATGGGAAAAGAAACTGAGATTCTTTCGGCTTTCACTAGAAGCTGCTTTGCTAAGAGCTTTGGGCACAGGTTCTCACTGAGTCATCAGGATAGTCCTGGGTTAATTGTGCTTAGGCTTGCCTTTTTCTAAGTGAAACTCACCGAGAACGCACATAGGTTCTTTAAAGTCACTGAAATGGCAGATCATGTAAGAATTTGACTCTGACTACAGAGCCTGCATCTACTACACTCTACAGCCTCTCATTTTGGCAATAAATTAGTTTGGCAGATGGTGATCACAGAAGTTGCTTAAAGTCACAACTTTTAAATACTCTTTTTTTTTTTTTTTTCCTAAAGACAAATTGTGTAGTTTTTACCCTAACAATTCTATTTTCACTTTTGTGGTAGAGAAGAAGGTGTGAACTTGAAATGTTATCTACTCACATTGAATCCCTGCTTTCTGGGGCTAGCTTGCCATACTCCAGCTACATGGCACTACCAATTGTTGCTCACACTCCCAGAGGCGAAGCCTGTGTTAGGGCTGAGCAGCGGCTCCCTGGGTGGGACAAGGACACTCTGCAAAGCTTTGGCATTCACATTTGGCAAGACATCCTGGGCAGATGAGAGACTCATATGGCAGGAGCATCGCTAGTCAGAAAGGTGCTTTGATATGAACATTAGCTCCTCTGAAGTGTTTCTGAAATGCAAGGATGGAGGGCCTGGAGTATTGGCAAAACACGCTAAAGGATGGTACCCCCTTCAATAGTAAAAGATACTGGTAAATTAATTTCTCAATCTAATTTCAAGTTCCATGTGATTGATCCCGACTGTAATTTTATTTTAGAGGAACACTGAACATAGCATATGTTCCCTATGGTTCTTAAATATCATTATTACATCCGATCCTAAATATAATTCCTCCGCGATGAAATTTGCCGTTGATGCACAGTGTTACTATGTGATGCAGCCTTCTTCGAGATGTTTTGGGATGAGAATAGAAATTTCCGACATATGTGATTTCAAAATGACTCTTAACATTTCTTCGGGGATTATTACACAGCAAATGAAAGGAGTTTTTATAAGGCACAGTTCAGTTGCTATCCCCCCCCCCCCCCCCGAATTCACGTTATTGCCACAGCTTACGAATGACAAACATTTGTGGACTGTGGCAGCAATCTGTTGGGTGTTTCAATCTATTTTGAGCTGAAATTGATTAGCACTTTATGAGAAGTGTACAGAAAATTGCCACGCTTATCAAGGCAAATCAAGTCATAATTCTGCCTTTTTTTTGTACACCTGCAGCTATGAATATTTTTTTTTGGTGGATACATTGAGATGTGCTCAAGAATATACATATTGGACTGCATATCATGCAATTTATTCTGATCTTACTGACAGTTTGCAAACAAAAACTCAAAACAAGATGCAACTGTGCATAGCTCCCGAACTGTAGGTTCTGATTTTGGCATCCATGAATGAGCCGGGAAAGGGGCCCCAGCTGAAGAGGTACGCTCTTGCCCATCTTACTGTCAAATGTAATCTGGGCATTTGTTTGATGGATTTCATGAAATATGGAGGGAATCTGAGCCAAGGGTTTCACTTGATTGCCTTTATTTTTGCCCCACCTTGGTAATACTAAGGAGCAGGGAGAATCAGCATGTAGGGGTGTTTCTAGTACCATGAGCTAACCATGTCCGTGAAGGACCACTAAGGAGGAGGTGGTAAGCCCTGGTGGCAGACTTAGGAGTTTGAGGGGGAAGGAGCTTCCTAATGGTAATCCCTTTAATTGAAAACAAGTGTTGCGGGCATGGAGACCATCGATTGCATGTAAATGATTGGTATTAGGTAGCATTTAAAAGCAGAAAATCTTATCTAAACTGGTAAGTCTTCATGCTGTCTCTGAGGCAAAACTGTGAATAAATATCATGAGATTCAAAAGAAGAAATCACTGAAGAACTTTAGAGTAGGTATTCATCTACCGACAGGCTGTCTGGATTCCAACACATGTTTTAAGTACCTATTTAAGAGTTGTATCTTGTATGGGAACCTGTTGCCTTATGCCTGGGCCTACCTAGAAAAACAGGAATTAAGTTGCTAAATTCTGTACTGGTGTGAGTCTGTTTTGGATGCAAGTGTATTTTTTTCTTTAAATGAAAAAACATAAAATGAAGTTTTTGAATTTTTGAAATGGAAGAGCAGGCAGAAGAAAAATGTAAATCATGTTTATCCTAACTCTCTCTCCTGCATCTTCTGGCAAGGTTAGTAGTCCATCTTCTTGATCTTCCTCATTGTTCCTTGCTGCTTTGGAATTTGCTTTTTAACAGAACACCCAATACACAATTATGCCATTAAATATTCCCATTGCGCACTGCTAGGAGACTATTCGTGTTATCATACTCAGTGTCCAGCACTATGTCTAACTTCTGAATCTTTTTATGTTTGAGTGCTTCCAACATTTTGCAGTTTATGAAAATAGTCACCACCAGTGCCACCAACATTAAAAATTGCCTACTGGGGTGAAATTCACTAACATGTGAAACTGTCATCTGTATCCAGCTCCAGACCCCTGCTTCTTCATGTGCATTCTGTGTCCTCTCCTTTTCAGATTAACCCCTCAACTCTCAGAGTTGCTGTATAAATTCTCCTTGTTTGCTTTCAATCAGTTGCGTCCCTGGAAGTTCCGTCTCCTGTGAAAGCTTCTCCCAACCAAGTCCGACTGACTTCCCTTTTAGCACATACCTGGGCTCTTCATTTGGCCCAGGTTTGGTTTCATCTTGTCATGGCAGTTTAGTGCCAGGTGTTGCCTGTAAATAATATTACAGCTTCACTTATCCTGGGGTGGGATCTTGTCTATTTATGTCTCCTGATCAATAGCTTAGTGCAGAAGGACATCAATATTCCTGTCAAAATAGAAATTCGGGTTTCTCCTTCCATACCATAGTACAGTGTTTCATAGAGCATAAAGTAACAACTAACATTTTATGATTAATTTAAGTATACTTTTATCTGATTTTTCCTTTAGCTTTCAAATTCTTTGAAACTACTAGTTTTGTATGATGTCTTGTAATGTGTGTAAGCTTATAGATATGAATTATTTGAGATTTCCATTGATTGTTGTATTTTGAGGTTTACTAAATTATGTTTTAATTATCCAGCATATAAATCTCTCTTTTAAATAAAAGTGTGTTCCATTTGTGTGTGTGTGTGTGTGTGTGTGTGTGTGTGTGTGGTGTGTGTGTGCGCATGTATGGCCTTCATTCTGTTCTTGGTGAGATTTGCATGAGCTGACTTCCAAATGGGGAATTCTGAAATGTAGGATTGTGCTTTTACTTTTCATTTCAGAATGCTGTTGGAATGATCAGTAATGTCAGAGAACATTCCAAAGTTATGTTTGTGCCTTTTTCTTATTATTTCTGATAGCTGAGAGCACATTTTACTAGAGTTATAAATGGTACTGTTTGTCTGCACGTGTCCTTGCCTTGCCCCGTGTCCATGTTGATTGGGTGCAGTGATGGAAATGCATGTTTCCACAGGAACTAGAATAGTACATTGACATGGCTGTGCCTACAGTTCCACTGTTCCAAGAAGACACTGGCAGAGCCAAAGAATGTGAATTTAAATGCCTAGTAACCTCAATTTTTACTTTTAAGAAATATGTATTTTTGAAAAGCTTCACTTTATCCTAAGAAACCTACTTTCTATCTCTACTACTTCTGAGGAAGCACACTCACTATAGAAAGTCTTTGATTTTACAGACCTCATTTCTCTTCTATATGAAACTGTTAAAACCACATAAAAACTGAAAATAAGATCGAGCACTATAGCTCTTCCAGTGTCCTCCAGATATTTCTAATATACTTCTTTACCATACAAGAGGCCCTGTTTTTTATTGTTATTGTAATCAGTGAATACGGTGTGCTTAATTTTATTGACACCCCTTTTAAAAACAATTCAGCCTGATTTCAGAAGAGACATCTTCTGTGTCGCAGAGGACTAAACTATGCAAAGTGGCCTCCTTTGAGCAGTGCTCTGGTAATGCTCACAACTAGAGTGGCAAGGGGGAATTTCACTCAAGCAGTTCCTATAGTGATTGCAAACTGGCTCATTTCCCAGAGCTCAACAATTCAGCCTGAGCTTTTTCTTGATTGACCACCGGTCTTCAGCATTTCTTTGAGTGCACACAGACACAGACACACACACGCACATATATGCACACACATGCACATGTGCACGCATGCAGCCTACTTGGGTAGACATAAGATAACCAAAAGAATGTTAATAACCTCAAGGAGCATCTTATACAGACCAGAAATCCCTTTCTGTACGTACAACCCTTACTTTGTATGCCTGAACAATGGATATAAAGATCCTATCAAGAATGGCTTTAGGACACTGTCAATAGGACCAAACGGCAACCAACAGATTGGGAAAAGATCTTAACCAATCCTATGTCCGATAGAGGGCTGATATCCAATATTTACAAAGAACTCATGAAGTTAGACTCCAGAAAACCAAATAACCCTATCAAAAAA
>JAPYYD010005828.1:0-11724 GCA_028551405.1 Uromys caudimaculatus | reverse complement strand
TCGCTCAGGATGATATTTTCAAGTTCCATCCATTTGCCTGCAAATTTCATTAAGTCATTGTTCTTAATAGCTGAGTAGTACTCCATTGTGTAAATGTACCACATTTTCTGTATCCATTCCTCTGATGAGGGACATCTGGGTTGTTTCCAGCTTCTGGCTATTATAAATATGGCTGCTATGAACATAGTGGAGCATGTGTCTTTATTACATGTTGGAGCATCTTCTGGGTCTATGCACAGGAGAGGTATAGTTGGGTCCTCAGTTAGTATTATGTCCATTTTTCTGAGGGTCCGCCAAACTGATTTCTAGAGTGGTTGTACCAGCTTGCAATCCCACCAACAATGGAGGAGTGTTCCTCTTTCTCCACATCCTCGCCAGCATCTGCTGTCACCTGAGTTTTTGATCTTAGCCATTCTGACTGGTGTGAGGTGGAATCTCAGCGTTGTTTTGATTTGCATTTCCCTTATGACTAAGGATGTTGAACATTTCTTTAGGTGCTTCTCAGCCCTACAAATTTCCTCAGTTGAGAATTCTCTGTTTAGCTCTGTTCCCCTTTTTTTGACATGTCACTATATGAGAGTCACTTGAGTTGAAACACATTTGTCATTATCTTCTTGGTATAAATGATAACTGGATTTAAAATCACCTAGAAATCATCTTCAGACATGTTTGTAAAGGTATTCCTAGAAAGGTGTTACTTAGGAGAGAATACTCACTCTGAATGTTGTTGGATATATCCCATGTACTAGGTTCCTTAACTTAAAAAAGGATAAAAAGGACAAAACTTAGGAAACACTGACATTACCCCATTATCTCTGTCATAGGGTTGAACAACCAACCCACGCTCAGTACATGACTCTCTTGCCATGATGGACTATATTCTTTTGTATTATGAATCAAAATAAACCCTTATTTCTTTAGGCTTCAAATAACTGATATGAAGTCATATGATATATTGTTTTAGTTAATGAATGGGGGAGGTAAAGAGTATAAACTGATTCAAAGTGGTTCAAGAATGGAGGATTTATTAAAAATACAACTCACAGTTGATTATTGCAGCTCATGCCTATAATTTCAACACTTGTAAGGCTAATCCGGAGGATTGCTGTGCGTGCAAGGCCAATCTGATCTACGAAGTATGACAGACAATATGAAGGGTGATGTCTGCACTATGAAGTACAGCCATGCCACAGAGTACTTGAAATTATAATTAGCAATCACAGGCTAAAACGGCTTGCTTTTTCTCTCAAAGACTTCTGTATGAGTCAGGGGGCTCCAGAGAAAACAGAGCCAATAAGACAAATAGAACATCTGTATCAAATAGAAAGAGAAAATAGGGAAACTGGATATATACAACTATATAAGCAGACAAGTCCCATGATTAGACATCTATTGTCTGCATGCTGGAGTTCAGAAGGTCTTAGAGTCAGGATACTAGAATGAATAAGTCCCATTCAACGGCTAGAGGCCTGAGAAATCGTAGGATGCCAGTGGCTCTGAAGATAGAATATACCAACTCCAAACAGGAAAAGGTTTTCTCTATATTTGTTCTGTCAGTCCCTCAAAAGATTGAATGATGCCCATCCACAGTATCTAGGTAACCTTTGACCTAGTGAGTTGGTATACAGAATTAACTAGTACAATCTTGTAGCCTGTCTTGTCTTTGCTTCTATGTTGTACTGGCTAGTATTGTGTGTCAACTGGACACAAGCTGGAGTTATCACAGAAAAAGTAATTTCAGTTGTGAAAATGCCTCTATGAGATCCAGCTGTAAGGCATTTTCTCAATTAGTGATCAAGGGGGGAGGGCCCCTTGTGGGTGGTACCATCCCTGGGCTGGAAGACATGGAGATAGAAGTGTAAGACTGCTGGTCACATCATATCCTCATTAGTCTGGAATCAGTGAGAGATGAATGCAGCAACTCTGGTTGCTCTCTCCATTTTCATCAGTTCAGCCCATGGAATGGTAACAGTCACATTTGCGGTGGGCTTTCTCATCTCAGTTAACCAAATCTAGAAACTTTCTCATAGATATGCTTTAAGGTTTGTCTTCTAGTTGATTCTATATCCTGTCAACCTGACAAAATCAAACATCATAAGTCTCTAGCTCTTTTTCCTGAATCTCTGTGTCTCTTAATGAATTTTTTAAAAAGCTAAACCTGATGCCTAATTGATTAGTAGGCTCTTAGGGGTCAGGCATCTGTGTTTGATTGAGTTAGCTATGGTTTGGGGGATTGAATCACATTGTTAGAAGGGTATTGCTGTTTTGTTTTGTTTAATATTAATGTTAATCTCTCTTCTACAAACTACGAGCTGTATGTGGGCTCTCTCTGACTACTACTAATTTTCTTCATTTAATAAAGTGTTTGGAGTTCCATGAGTACATAACAAATGTTACAATTTCGAAAACTTTACTCTCATCAGAGTTACTTCAAAATGTGTTGAAGTAGTATTGGCCAGAGCTTGGGTCCACTTGGTGTATGTTCAGCAGCATTGAGCTGTGCCTTGTTCTCCAAGCTCCATTTCCGGAGGCCTGCCAGCACCAGAACAATCAGGTAAGACCCTAACCTCAGGCCCCTTATCTGCCAGGTAGCCCCCCTGTGAAACACCCAGCAGCAATGAACTGCAAACTACACTCTGTTCTGTACATTTCATTTTGGGGGCCACAAATTTTAATTTTAAAATTAAAAGTAAGATTATTTAAAAAGCCCTGACATGACATCATGAGACAAGTAACCTCCAATGATGTCACTGAATTCATTTTCTGTTGGCCATCTACTGGTGGGTATGTAGCTTACTCTTAAGAGTTGTTTGTTTCCCCGGTGGAACCCCCTTAGAGAAAAGTAAAGTTTCCTTTGCAAGTAGTTATCAATTGGAGACATCTTCTGCTGTAGGGATGGGGACATGTGCACACATGTTTCAGTGCTAGGACCCCACGTGGTGCAGACCCATGGAGACCCTGTGCATGCACACTGCCTCAGTCTCTGTGAGTAAATATGTGCGTCAGACGTGATGTTTTAGAGGGCCTCATGTTCTTGGTGTCCTCCTTCCCCTCTGGCTCTTACACTCTTCTGTCTCCTCTTCCACAGGGTTCCCTGAGCTCTCAGGGGAAGGAATTGATGGAGACAGCTCATTTAGTTAGGGCTGAGTGTTCCAAGGTCCCTTCACTCTCTGCATAATGCCTGTCTGTGGGCCTCTGAATTTGTTCCCATCTGCTGCAGGAGGAAACATCTCTGATGGCTGAGCAAGGAACTGATCTAAGGGTACAGCAGAATGCCATTAGGAGTCATTTTATTGCTATGTCTTGTAGTAGAACAGTAGTATTTGGCTTTACCCTTGGTCCTGGGCTATCTAATCTCAGGTTCTTGGTAACCTGAACAGTATCAGGTATGGGTTCCATCTCCTAGGGTGTACCGGCTGGTTTTGTGTCAACTTGACACAAGCTGGAGTTATCAAAGAGAAAGGAGCTTCAGTTGAGAAAATGCCTCCATGAAATACAGCAGTAAGGCATTTTCTCAATTAGTGATCAAGGGGGGAGGGCCCCTTGTGAGTGGTACCATCTGTGGGCTGGTAGTCTTGGGCTCTATAAGAAAGCAGGCTGAGCAAGCCAGGAGAAGCAAGCAAGTCAGTAAGAAACATCCCTCCATGGCCTCTGCATCAGCTCCTGCTTCCTGCCCTGCTTGAGTTCCAGTCCTGACTTCCTTTGGTGATGAACAGCATCATGGAAGTATAAGCTGAATAAACCCTTTCATCTCCAACTTGCTTCTTGGTCATGATGTTTGTGCAGGAATAGAAACCCTGACTAAGACATAGGGTGTACCTTAAGTCAAATCAAATATTGGTTGGTTTTTCTCACAAACTTTGTGCACCACTGCACTGACACATTTTGCATTCAGGACACCGTTGTAGATCAAAGGATTCGTGACTGTCTTGGTGTTTAAATTTCTCTTTTGGTAGCATGGAGAGTACCTTCCTGTACCAAAAACACTAGTACGTATCAGTGAAGACTTCATGTACCACCAGCTCAAATTTTCCAAGTTCAATGAGTTGTGTAAGTGTATGTGCACTGGGTTTTGCCATCAGTGTGTGGAGAGCAACCTGTAGTCTTGGCAACAGCTTGGGTTTCTTAGGATACCATTGGACAACAACTCAATTAGATGTAACCCAATCTCAGGACTAGAGGCTTTATATGGAGACAAAAGATGTTCTGTTGGAACTCGGTCTCTCCCATTATCTGACAACTTGATTTAGAACACCTTCATTTGTGTATATATTTTAGGAAGTTTCAATTGTATTAGATTTCCAAGGACCTGTCAAATGGCCCTTAATTTTAGCTGTCTATCCCCAAATTTCCTCCCTCTTACCCTCTCCCTTACCTCTCCGCACTTGGTCCTCTGGCTTCAGCCACTCCACCCACGTTCCATCCACCCATAGCTATGTATTCCATTTCCTTTTCTTAGGGAAACAGATAAATTGATTCTCCCTAGTTCCTTATTCTATACCTAACCTCTGTGGTTCTACAGATTGTAGTTTGATGTATTAGTTACGGTTTCTATTGCTGCAACAAAACACCATGACTGAAAAAGCAAGTTGGGGAGGAAAGGGTTTATTCAGCTTATACTTCCACATTGCTGTTCATTATTGAAGGAAGTCAGAACAGGAACTCAAGCAGGATCCTGGAGGCAGGAGCTAACATAGAAGCCTTGGAGGAATGTGTCTTACTGGCTTGCTCCCCATGGCTTGTTCAGCTTTCTTTCTTATAGACCTAGGACTACCAGCCTGGGGATAGCACCACTCACAAGGGGCCCTCCCACCTTTGATCACTAATTAAGAAAATGCCTTACAGCTGGATCTCATGGAGTCATTTCTTCAACCGAGGCTCCTTCCTCTCTGATGACTCTAGTTTGTGTTAAGTTGATCCACAAAATCAGCCAGTACATTTGGTTATCATTGATATAACAGCTAATATTCACATATAAGTGAGTACATAACCATATTTGTCTTTCTGGGTCTGGGTTATCTCACTCGGGATAACTTGTTTCTAATTTCCAATTTCTGACTACTATGCATAAAGCAGCAATGAACATAGTTGAGCAACAGTCTCAGTGATAAGATGAATCATCCTTTGGGTTTATGCCCAAGAGTGGTGTAGCTGGATCTTGAGGGAGATCAATTCCCATCTTCCTGAGGTACCACCACACTGATTTCCATCGTGGATGTACAAGTTAACACTTGCACCAGCAATGGATCAGTTTTCCCTTTACTCCACATTCTCACCAGCATCATCTTAGACATTCTGATTGGTGTAAGATGAAATCTCAATTTTGATTTGCATTTTTTGATGACAAAGGATGATGAACATTCTTTAAATGTTTCTCAGCCCTTTGAGTTTCATCATTTGAGAATTCTTTGATTCAATATTTACCCCAGTTTTAAATTACGTTATTTCTTTCCTTTTTAAAACAGTTTTATTTAAGGTGTAAGTGCTCTGATGCATATATATCCACAGCCGTATACATCCTGTGGTTGCTGGGAATTGAACTCAGGACCTCTGGAAGAGCAGCCAGTGCTCTTAACTGCTGAGTCATCTCTCCAGCCCCTGTTATGTGTTTTCTTGATATGTAGTTGTTTGAGTTCTTTATGTATATTGTATATTAGCCCTCTATCAGTTATGGAGTTAGTAAAAATCATTTCCCATTTTGTAGGTTGGCTGCAACTTTGTCTGAATAATGATGTTCTTTGCCATGGAGAAGTTTCTTACTTTCATGAGGTTCCATTTATTAATTGTTGATCTTAGTGCCTGTGTTAAAGGTATTCTGTTCAGAAAGTCTTCTCTTATGACAATGAGTTCAGAGTCATTTCCCCACTCTTTCTTCTATCAGAATTTAGTCTATCTGGTTTGATGTTGAGGTCTTTGATCCATTTAGAGTTGAGTGCTCTGCAGAGTGATTAAATATAGACCTATTTGGATCTCAATCCAAATATATATCTGGGTCACAGGTATGCTCTTCACTTCTGGATTGTAGTTCATTCCAAATATAGTCATGTTGACAGAGAATAGCCATCACAAACCACTCCTTGTCAAATTGACACAGAGCATATCTCATGTCCAAATGAGAATACTAACCAGGTCATAAATACACCTAAATGATATAACTATCCCTTGTACAACTGCAAAGGTGTTGTAAATTTAGAATAGGTCAATGTTCCTTGGGAAACATCCTTTTAGTATCTCAAACTTAAATATGATATCCACTGATAAAGGAAACACAGGTATTTGTACAAATGCATTATATATATACATATATATATATAATGTACACACACACACACACACACACACACACACACACACACACACATATATATATATATATATACACACACTGTAGCTGTCTTCAGACACCAGAAGAGGGCATTGGATCTCATTAAAGATAGTTGTGAGCCACCATGTGGTTGCTAGGAATTGAACTCAGGAATTCTGGAAGAGCAGTGCTCTTAACCCTACGTTACCTCTCTAGCTCCATATACATTCTTAACAAAATAAAACCAGAAGCATTCATGCCACTTATAATCTTCATTTCTGCAACTGGTTACATGGCCTTAGATGTTATTTATCACTACCTTCCTCTAATACCCATTCTGTACTTCCTCCACCCTCAGCAGGTCTTGGTTTTTTTCCTGGAGGAGTGACCCATATGTTCATTCCTGATGGGTCTGTGCCCTTTGGCATCCTGCTTGAATTAGGCTGTTGTTCACATTGACTTCAATCACAGGACACAGTAGTATTAAGAGGCACTCTAAGGGATCTTCTGCACTCTAGACATAAAACTTACCTCCATTGTGGAGAGGCAATTCAATTTCCCCATGATAACCTGGATCTATCACCCCTCCTAACACTGTTATTCCTTTCTTAGCCTGTTGAATTAAGGGCATTAGAAGTCCAAAATGACCAGGGGGAAGTCTGAGCTTCCAGTGGAATGTTTGTTGTGGCTCCTGGCAGGATCACTCATCCCTCTGAAAACAAAACTTCTAGGCTAGCAGAACTTAGGTTTGAGGGATGAGGAAGCAAAACCTTTCCTAGTGGGTCACTAGGAATGATAGTAAGTGGAACCATTGTCTTTCCATACCATGATTCCTGGACCTGTGGATCTTGCCTGTTGAAGAATCTGTGCCATATATTGGACATAGATTCAAAGCATATACAGCATTCTGAAGATCTCTGCCCCAGCCCTCCATTCAGCTGCCACCTAATTGGTGCTGTATGTCAACAAAAGGCCATTTCATCTTTTTATCAGGCCAGCTGCTTCAGGATGGTAGAGAACATGATATGACCAGTGGATTTCATGACCGTGGGCCAAATCTTGCACAGTACAGGAGTAATTGTGAATTGTACATAGGTAGCAATAAGGAAGATATTTAGCTGATACTTTTACAGAGCTTTTTTCTTTTGATTTCCTTTTATTTTCTGTATCTTAATTCCTAGGGATTTCCCATATTATGGAGGAGCTTTTGAACTACAGGGACTGATAAAACTGAAAAATTTTAATAAATTTTAAAATGCTTCTAAAACCAACCCACACCTGGTGATTTACTTCTTTGTGATCACTTTTTTAAAAAATCTACCATTATGTACTAGTGAGTGGTTAAGAGAATTTGCAGCTCTTTCAGAGGATTCTGGTTTAATTCCTAGCACCCATATGGTTTACAACCATCTGTAACTCCAGTTCTAAGGGATCTGGTACCATTTTCTGTCTTCCAAAGGCACCTGCATGCATATGATATACATGCATATACTTAAGGCACACACAAAAACATAAAATAGATAAACCTTTTTTAAACATTTTGTTATTGCCAGTCCAATACTACTGGCAATCTCACCCTACACCCTTGGAAAAAAGTGATCTTCCTGCCTGAGCATACTTTTAGCTCTAGAGATGCCTTCTGCTCAGAAAGGTGAATTAGAAGACCTCTGAGTATCCTTTAGATCCATGCTTATGTAAATACAAAAGGTATATGAGAAAAATATTTAAAATCTTACTATTTACTGCTTTTTAAATAGCAATGGAATATTAGTGAAGGTTGTATAGAATCAAAAAGGCTTTGTGCATTTGGTGTTTTGACTATTATGTGACAGGAGGGATTTCTTTTCTGGTCCAATCTATTTGGAGTTCTGTAGGCTTGATGTATATTTATGTTCGTGTCTTTCTTTAGGTTAGAGAAGTTTTCTTCTATAATTTTGTTGAAGATATTTACTGGCCCTTTAAGTTGGGAATCTTCGCTCTCTTCTATACCTATTATCCTTAGGTTTGGTCTTCTGATTGTGTCCTCCACCTCACACAAGTCAGAATGGCTAGGAGCAAAAACTCAGGTGACAGCAGATGCTGGCGAGGATGTGGAGAAAGAGGAACACTCCTCCACTGCTGGTGGGATTGCAAGATGGTACAACTATTCTGGAAATCAATCTGGCGGTTCCTCAGAAAATTGGACATAGTACTACCTGAGGATCCAGGTATACCACTCCTGGGCATAGACCCAGAAGATGCTCCAACATATAATAAGGACACATGCTCCACTATGTTCATAGCAGCCATATTTATAATAGCCAGAAGCTGGAAACAACTCAGATGTCCTTCAACAGAGGAATGGATACAGAAAATGTGGTACATTTACACAATGGAATACTACTCAGCTATTAAAAATAAAAACAATGACTTCATGAAAATCGAAGGCAAATGGATGGAACTTGAAAATATCCTGAGTGAAAGTATCCCCAGTCACAAAAGAACACATATAGTATGTACTCACTGATTAGTGAATATCAGTCCAAAAGTTCAGAATACCTAAGATACAATTCACAGACCATATTAAGCTCAAGAAGAAGGAAAACCAAAGTGTGGGTTCTTCGGTCCTTCTTAGAAGGGGGAACAAAATACTCACAGGAGGAAATATGGAGACAAAGTGTGGCACAGAGAGTGAAGGAAAGGCCATCCAGAGACTGCCCCACCTGGGGATCCATCCCACATACAGTGGTCAAACCCAGACGCTATTGCGCATGCTGGGAAGTGCTTGCTGATGGGAGCCTGATATGGATGACTTCTGAGAGGCTCTGCCAGAGCCTTACAATTACAGAGGCAGATGCTCACAACCAACCATTGGACTGAACGTGGGGTCTCTGATGGGGAAGTTGGAGAAGAGACTGAAGGAGCTGATGGGGGTTGCAGCCCCATGAGGGAGCAATAGTACCAACTGACCAGACCCCCCCCCCCAGAGCTCCCGGGGACTGATTCACCAACCAAAGGGTACACATGGAGGGACCCATGGCACTGGCCACATTTGTGGCAGAGGAGGACCTTGTTGGACATCAGTGGGAAGAGCGGCCCTTGGGCCTGAGGGTATTAGATGACCCAGTGTAGGGGAATGCTAGGGAGGGAAGATGGGAGTGGGTGGGTGGGTGGAGGAGCACCCTCATAGAAGTAGGGGGAGGGGAAAGGAGATAACACTTGAAATGTAAAGAAAGAAAATATCCAATAAAAGGAAAATAAAGCGTAATATAATCCATTTCAGTCCTACAGACATAAGAAGAGTATGAGTTTTATAGATGAATATGGAGAGGTGATTCTAAAGAAAGAGAACAGGGGTGGTTGGAGAGGGAAGAGACACATTAGAAAGTGGTTTCACAGTATTCCCTGACAAAAGAAAATGTAAAGAAGTGATGGTCTTCAGGCCCTGATTCTTTCTGAAAATGAGATTGGGAACACAGCAAGTATAGTAGCATAAGAGCTAAGACTGAGAAGCAATTGGCCAGGAACTACACATTTGTGACTTTAAGTCAGGACATTTCAAAGAGGGTTAAAACATGTGGGATGATAACTCTTAATTTTTCTTTTTTCTTTTTTAAAAGATTTATTTGTTATATGTGTGTGTGTGTGTGTGTGTGTGTGTGTGTGTGTGTGTGTTTGTGTGTGTGTATGTACACTGTAGCTGTATAGATGGTTGTGAACCATCATGTGGTTGCTGGGAATTGAACTCAGGATGTCTGCTCGTTCCTGCCCCAAAGATTTATTTATTATTATATGTAAGTGCACTGTAGCTGTCTTCAGACATCACATAAGAGGGTGTCAGATCTCTTTATGGATGGTTGTGAGGCATCATGTGGTTGCTGGGATTTGAACTCTGAACCTTTGGAAGAGCAGTCTGTGCTCTTAACCACTGAGCCATCTCTCTAGCCCATCTTAATTTTTCAAAATTACTAGCTTGGGCAAGGCTTTAGTATTCTTCTCCACTCCACCCTTCTTCTTCTTTCTCTTTTTCCTTCTTTCCCTTCCTTCTTTCCATCCCCTTATGTGGCCCATTTGTACTTGACTGGGGGACTTAAGGTGCCAGAAATTCAACAGCCATCAAGTCATCCAGAGACAATGGTTCTTGAGTTCAATGTCTCACTACTACAGTGAAAATTAAAGATGCAGATACTTGTAGGGGTAAGTGAAGCATAAGCAAGTTTTACTGAGAGAAATGAAGAAACAGTAAAGAAACTGCCAAGGTAGGAGGGCATCTCAAAGAGGAAAAATCCGGAAACTTCCGGATTTCACCTGCAGGTGGAGACCTCTGCCTGGGCCGCCAGGAGTCAGTAGCCAACGAGCACCGGAGAGGGGTGGCCTCCCAGGAGCTTGGAAAGGCCGTGAGTGGGGTTAAGGGGAACAACACCTCTCACCCAGACCCACCCGGATCTGCCGGGATCCAGGGCCTGAGAACCCGGGGAGAGAAAAACTGTGAACTTTCCGGTTTATACCTGTGGGTGGAGACCTCTGCCTGGGCCACCAGGAGTCCTTAGCCAACAAGCGGGATAGAAAGGTAACCTCCCAGGAGCTTGGAAGGGCCGTGGGTGGGGTTGAGGGGAGCAACAATTCTCACCCAGACCCGCCCGGATATGCCAGGATCCGGGCCCTGAGAACCTGGGGACAGAAAAACTCCAAAACTTCCGGTTTTCACCTGTGGGTGGAGACCTCTGTCAGGGCCGACACGGGCCTGTGCCTGGAGACCTCAGCCTGGGCCACAAGGCTCCATGAGAGCAGGGAATCCCAGGAGTGCTGACACACCTTTGAGCACAGGCAAAACCACCACTTCTGGATCAAGAGAGACCATTATAGAGCCTTCAGGGCATAGGAACCAAGGGACAGCTGGGGACAAGATCCTTCTGATTCCATTCTGAATCCCAGAGCGGACACCGAGGGACAGCTCTTCAAACCCAAACACCTCTCAGAGAGAGCTGGTCTTCAAGGAGTACTGACACAGAGGCCTGCAGGAGGGGCAAGCCACAACTGGACAGAGTAAGATCAGCTAACATCAGAGTCAACAAGATGGCAAAAGGCAAGGGTAAGAACATAAAGAACAGAAACCAAGAGTACTCCGCACCATCAAAACCCAACTCTCCCTCCACAGCAAGTCCTGGATACCCCAACACACCAGAAAAGCAAGACTCAGATTTAAAATCATTTCTCATGGTGATGATAGAAGACTTTAAGAAAGAAATGAATAACACCCTTAAAGAAATACAACAGAACAGAGATAAACAACGAGAAGCCTTTCAAGAGGAAATTCAAAAATCCATTAAAGAATTACAGGAAAACTCAATCAAACAGGCAGAATTTCAAGAAAACACAATCAAACAGACAAAGGAAATGCATAAAACTATCCAGGAGCTAAAAATAGAAATAGAAACAAT
>JAPYYD010005827.1:0-11724 GCA_028551405.1 Uromys caudimaculatus | reverse complement strand
AAACCTCAGAAAGATCAGGAATTCAATGCCCATACTGAAATAGTGAAAGCAATATATAGCAATTTCCAAATTAATATGGAATGGAAAAAAAACCCAGTATAACAAAATCTATTCCCAACAAAATGAGAATTTTGGAGGAGAATCACCATCCCTGACTTCAAGCTCTGCTACAAAACAATAGTGGTAAAAACCACAAGGTATTTGTACAGAGACAGGCAGGTAGACCAATGGAATAGAAATGAAGATCCAAAAGTAAACCCACACACCAAAAGACAAAGGAAGTGAGCATATCTACATTGAGAATTTACCACAGAGCACCACATTGAGCAGTAACTCTCTTGAGACAAACAGATTTCTGTGGTAAACACACCCATGATCTTTTCATGAAATAAAATGCCAAAAAAAAAAAAAAAGAATACTTCAATCTGCATCTGCTCACAAACACATCAGTGTTATGTCAAAGGAAACACATATATTCCTGTCATCATCTGTGACTCTAGGGAGCTAATATATTTACTATTAGAAATCGAGACAGTGGGTCTCTTATAATTGTATTCTTCTACAATGTGTTCTATTAAATATACTGCTCAATGACATCAGTATCCTCATATCTCTATGTTCACATTCACAAGCTTTGTCTGGAACCCTGACCATCTCTGAAATGAAACTGATGTGACACATGAGACTTTCTTCTACAATAATATAAAAGTACACAACTCAATCCAATGTAGAAATTAGCCATCAATACTTTTTTTGAGCATCATTTACAATAGATTCTCCTCGAGACCTGCAAGTCTTCAGTCCTTGGAAATTGTATGTCCTCCCAGTAGAAAATCCAGTGAAAATAAAATGGTGTTATATATGTGCAAGACCTAAACAATAAATTTTCTTTATCCCAGAAGAAAATGAAGATCAAAGAAATAAGCACTTTAGATAATGTTACCACACATAGATAATAAAACATTTTAATGTTTTGAATCATAAAGGAATTTTTCAAAGAAATGTGAATAGCACACTGACCTGTGGAGTGTTTACCAGAGAAGCACTCATTCTTTTTGTTGTTCTTCTCTCACTTTCAAATATTGGAACTCTTCTTGAAATTTCACAACAGGGTTTGAAAAATATAAAGATAAAATTAATACAACTATGATATGGACAAGTCTAAACCACATAAAAATACATTAAGAGCAAAATGATACGAGGAATCTTGTCAACATTTCTACAGACATGAGAGCATGGAGTGACATATTTGGTGTGGGAAGGTATATGTGCATAATCTGAAGCTTTTTTCTAACATCAGCAGGCACCAGGCTCCAACACACAGCACATGCACACCTGCTGTAAAATGCTATTACTCAGGAATATTACTGAGAACTTACCTTCCTGGGTCTAGAGTCAAGGACAAATGGATAGTGCCTGCCACGATTGATGACTAGAGCTGAATGGTGTTTCACTGGCCATCACACTAGAATACCATATCTGATCCTTTGATGAGATTCCACTTCATTCTACCAGGTAGGTATAGTAAGTCTATTTTCCATGTGTGTCCTGCTGTCTGGGAGTACAAAGATTCTATCTGCAAATATCATGACTTTAAAAAAGGAATAAATTGTCAACAGATTTAGTTACAGCCATTTTCATCATCATCTGAGAAAGCGTCTGATTGTTCATGAGATAGAACGTGTATTTCCAACTTATTTCTCTTTTCAATATGGCTCTGTTTTCTAACTCCCATGCACACCTTTGTATGCTTGGATCTTGATCCCTTAACATCTACATGAACCCGTTAATATGTGCAATATTACAGTTAAAGCAAGAAATGTCTTTAAATGAAATGTAATTATGCTAAAACTTTAAGCCAGTTGTTTTCCACTTTTCTAATGGTGTGGTAAACTTTTACTACACTTCCAGAAACTCATAAGTTGATGCATCTACTTATTTCAAACACACATTCAGATTGATAACAGGAGTGGTGTATCAGTTCCCAAGACCATAAGAATTACTTGTTTTTTTGAGGATCAGTCTTTGACAGCCCCTGTGAAAGTGTCAATTGACCACAAAGAAGTCACAGCTCAAGGGTTGAGAACATGGGTTCTAGGCAATATGAAAACAAAATCAAAGAGGAGGTATGAAAGAAACTCACTGGTGGCTGCCAGGAAAAAAAAGATGGCCATGGAGATAAAATGAATCATTTCAGCATATTCCCTTGGAACAATTCCTACACTATATCAAATCTGCTAAAATACTGTCACTATTGGAATATCTTCCTGAACATGCGTGTATCTGCATCTTGGCATTGTTCCAGGCAGTTCTCAGGTTCCCAATCAGTAATAACTATGAATACAGTGAGACTCTTCAAAGCCTTGTTGATACAGACTTCCTCTCTGTTCATCACCCTTGTAGGTTAACACCAAATAAAGAATGGGTGATATGGAACTCCTGGCATACATATCAACAGCTATACATACACACATATGCACACATGCACATATATACACACACACACATACATTATGCATAAAGAAAAACATAATTCAATCTGAATGTCGAGATACTATTACTAAAGAAAGTTGTCATGACCATGGTATCAACAAATATTCAGCACTTTAAATGTATTTCATTGACCTTATATTTCTCACATGTCAAATATTTCCCTTGGCATTCAACAGGTATATAAATGGTTTCTTTCAATGCCCCTGCCTCAAAAGCAAATGATGGTGTGCCATGGGACGTCATATAAAATTAATGAGAATTGATGAGGAAAATAATGATTTTCTAGGAACCAGTGAACAAATAACCTTTCTGTGTCATACCACTAGGCCAGGCAATAACCAAGTGTAGAAACCCAGGCCTTCAGTGTTCCTTCTAATACTGTCTGAGGACTGAACATATGCAGCACTGAAATCACAAATTTCTTTAGAAAATCCCACAATGATCTTGCACAGAGAATATTGCAGACTACAGAAAGAAAGACAATGTGATACAGTCGACACACAAAGCTGACTTTATCTAGATCCAAAAGGAAATGACCATAAAAGTATGCACACATAAAATAATAACAGTCCAGGTGCATCAATGTACATTGAAAAAAGTTTCTCTCAGGCTTGGCAGTGGTGGTGCACGCCTTTAATCCCAGCACTTGGGAGGCAGAGGCAGGTGGATTTCTGAGTTTGAGGCCAGCCTGGTCTACAGAGTGAGTTCCAGGACAGCCAGGGCTACACAGAGAAACCCTGTCTCAAAAAACCAAAAGAAAAAAGAAATAAGTTTCTCTCTAATGGACAATGAAAATGCACTCAACTTGATTTCATGCCAGAAATGCAAGACTGTTTCAACAAATCAAACAACCCAAAACACAAAAAATGTACAATCAGTGAGAGAAGACCCACAACCGTGTCAATATATCGATGAAAGGCCTAGGGCAAAATATCACACTGGATCACTATGAAAGCTCTAAAGGATGTGGAAGAGAAGGACCATCACTGAGTCTAATGAAGACAATAGCCAACATCCTAAACCTATCACTATACAAATTGAAGACAGCTGTCATCATTCTTCTCTACTCAGAAGAGGGACAAGGATGTGCAAACTGTCCAAACTAACGTATCTCAGTGCAGCTGTGTTTACAAAAAAAAAAGATAAGACTTAGAATATTTTCCATGCTCAAATAAGGATATGATGAAGGGAAGTTTTCTCAAGTAACAAGAAACATAATTCTTCAACTCAAGAGCTACATATATCCAGTCTGATAATACACTCCATATGCTATAGAAACATACAAGAAAATATCAGTTGGATTTATACATTCCTAAAGGATAATGAGAAGTCAGAAGACCACTCAGTGTCTAAAAGGATCTTGGATATGCTAGTTTAGCATACGATCTGCTAAAAAGGGCTCTGTAGGCTCCTTGTTGTAAAGAGTCATCAATGGCTCTCCCAAGATGCTGACCCTTGTGCTGTAATACCAACTGGTCTGACAATGTATGTCTACCAGTGTAATCGTGACAAGTAGGTAGCAGAAACTTTACTGGTTTGAACTGACTTCAGCTTTAAAAGGAAATAAAGACATGGCACTGGAAGCTGGTCTAAGGTCACTCTAAAGATCACAGGCCCAAAAGTGTATTTATAACATGAATACTGCTCTATGTAGAAATACTAGAAATGCATTTAAATTGTTCTGTCTACACCATAGCATGGTGGTGCTTTCAGCCTAAGTCAGACAAACATGGTTTGTACATGGAAACTGCCAATTCCGAGAGTGCTGAGTAAAAAGCCAGCAGTGGGGAAAAAGCAAATCTCTAAAATATGGAGGAAGTGGATGTATAGAATCCCATAGTGTCATTTATCATGGAACATGGAATTATGAATATATGACAGCATGTATACCCATCCAAAATCTGTCTCAAAATATACATGAAACACAAGGATAGAATGAAAATATGAATACCAAGGGATTGTCAGAGAATGAAGAAAGATTAACTGTGCAAGCGCTCTGGAACATTTCATGTGCAAAGGCCATTCACCTGAAAATGAAAGCACTAGGGGATTTAGACAGCACAGATTAAAGTAAACTCTAGGAGTTCGTAATATCTGCAACAGCACAGAAAAGAGATAATGCAAATTTTCTACAAGAATGTTTCTCTGTAAATATTCTCACAATTGTAATATACATGACAATAGTGAGGATAATCCCTAGTTCATGTGATAGAAAATTTACTGACAACAGGAATTTCTGTACAACAGAAATTGGAGATGCAGGGAAAAAAATAATGCTGTCATAATTCACAATATGTAAAACTTGATGCCCCAGGCATTTGATGACAGCATCAAGTGGGTACTAAAAAAATGGGCAGAGGAATACATGAATTTTCAGGGAGTAATCACAACATTTTTTCAAAGCATGTCACTTTATGAAACTTGGCTCTCACATACAGGTTGAATATTGTTGTCATCTTTATAAGCAACAGATCATAAATTCCTGCTCCAGTGACAGACAACTGGGCTTTAGTTTCTGTAAAAGGAAATACATAAAAGGAATGTGTATCATAGAATTATTTTGCCTATGTGTATAATGGGAAAAGTACATCTTCCATTTCTTGGAGACTGAAAAGAGCTCATTCTAGAATGGGAAGAATAACCCATGTTTTACATACTTCCACCATGAACACTAGGACTTCAACTTTAAAATTTGAAACTTACATTTCCACAAATACACACCGGATTCTGAATAGATAAAATTACGGACCTTTGAGGCTTACAGTCAAAGTTTAATATCACTTGTTTCATCACAATCTTTTTAAAGTAGATAAACTCAAAACCAATGTGTAGTGTTTAGACACTGGAATTCCTGAGTACTAGAAGACCATAGCATTCTAGCCTAACATTCCCTAGAAAAGTCTCTGAGAGATTGGCTTCTTTACTCCTACATACATCTGCCTATTGTCACATCTAACTGCTGTAACAATGTAAATATCTTTCTCGTTGTCTTATACTATCCCTTTCAATAAAAAGAGGCAACATTATAATACCATACAGTACTAATAATTATTCATAGATTAAAATCAGGAGAGCGTGGAATAATATTTTTCAAGACCTGAAAGAAAATAACTGGCAAATGTAATGATAAATGTGGAAAAGTGACCACTAGTATTGACAGTGTATGAGGTACATTTGAGTGAAGTAATAAATTAAGGCGTTTTTTTTTTAAATGAAAGGCTACTTAAATAATAAATTGATGAAAATATGCACAAAAGAATAAGACATATATTTGTTATGAGGTCTTAGGAAATAAGACAATTCTTGTGAAGAATGAACAAATACAAGAAAACTAGGAAATATTCTTCAGGTACAACACAGTAAAGCTCTTTCCCACACATGGAATGGAAAACAATATGAACCATAGTTGGTCACTCACAATGCCAGGAAAACCTTTTAGATTAAAAATGCTAAGGAATACAATCTCACAAAGAACAGAATTTGATCAACCAATCTTCAAAGAAGTTCACAATTAAATCCTTGGTGGAAGTCAGAATAGATAAAAGAGATATCGGCATGATGAAGAATATTACATGTGAATCTTTGTTTTCAGTTCAGGAAGAAGAAATTCTGAAGAACTCAACTGACAGCATATTATGAAGAGATATTTGAACTCGTTCCAAATTAGGCTGTGGTTCAGCCCATGGCACACAACTTTAATCACTCTGGTTGGAATACAAGCAAGCCCTTAGTACTCACTTTAATCCCAATCAACAAAAGCACAGTTTCTATGTAGAAGGAGGCACCCATATTTGAAAAGGATGTCTAACTGTATGGCAGAAAATGTCAAATGTCATAGAAAGATCTGACGGAACAGGATATGCCCAACTCTCCTGAAATGAGAGACAAAGGGCAGCTACTTAAGGGAGAGAACAACAGTACAGGAAGAAGAGAACAGTAAAGGAATTCAGTAGAGTGCATGGGCAGCAACTGAGAGAGGAGAGCAACAGAGAGGGAGAAGGAAACAGTTTTACTGGGAGAGTTTTAAAGAGTAAGATTGAAGAAGGACCATGCTAGGCACATGTAAGACAGAATGAGAAAGAGAAAGGGAAGGAGCCAGAAGATGTAAAAAAAGGTTGCTTCAGTTAATTTAAGACCAAGCAGAGCAATTCAGCGTCTGAGAGAAGAAACAGATTGAATAAGTCGGCTGGGAGAGGAGTTTGAGCTGGAACAATTGAGTTGAACCAGTCACTTATGAGTTGAGAAGGAACAAGAAAGGGGGAGTTTATTCAGCAAGAAAAGTGAGAGGCTGAAAATACTCTAGGTCTGATTAAGATTGTGCGGATATGGAGGCCAGTGGCCTGCAGGACTAGGCCTAGGTAAATAGACAGAGGCAGTAAGCCTCCCAGACACCAATTACAATAGAAGAATAAAAGCTTCTTTTACAGCCCTGAGGAAAGTCTAATATTGTTCAATACAAAAGCTCTCTAGAATATAAGATGAGAAGAAATATACCTCAGAATAATAAGGAAAATATATTCAAAACTTAAGCAAACAGTACAGAAAAGGTCAATAGTAATTATTCAACTATAATCAGAACTGATTCAACATGCTGCATTAGTGAAAACATATCGAAGGGCTGAATATCATTTAGACTGGACAGAACATGTAATTCAGAAAGCAAGTGCATCTTCTGGAGAAAAGCACCTCAGATCAGAGGATTTACTCTGTCAACAAATCTCTTGGATGAACTCTCTGTTGGTAGCATTCATAGTGTCAAAACCTGCTATGCAACATGGGTCAGGGGGCAGAGTTATCAATGACCACACCCAGACTTGCATCCTGTGTGCTACAGTCTCAAACTGCCAGGCAAGGCATGGCCACTGGTACCATAGAGGCAAGACAATCTGTGGGTAACAAAAGGTTTTCTGGTTCAACCTGAGGCCAGCTCCAGCAAAGGAAAGCATACATAGATTAAACTGAGAATCTGGCTAAAATCCACTTAGGAAAGTCACAGGCCCAAGGAGAGAATCCACTTCTGATTTTTCCGTCATATTTGCATGGCCCTTGTCACACCCATAGCCTGATGCTGATTTCAGACTGGGTGAAAGAAACTTTGTTTTCAAAAGACAACAGCTATTTCAGAGCCTCAAAACTAATCAAATATTGTCATCAACTGACTCCTGACTACACTGCCTATCAAGTGAAATCTATACCATCAAATCTAATATTATTCTCATTGAAATTCTCAGGAATCATTAATGAAATAGAATCTGGCAAATTCAAACCCATGTCCTCTTTCTATCATCGGGTGAGCCCCACCATACTCCTTCTAACACACCTGGATTCTTTGTTTGAGTCTCCTTGGCCTTTATCATGCAGGGCTCTCAGTTTTGTTTTATAAATATGCAGAGTTGGCTGAGTATATTGAGACCTGAAAATGGGAAAACATGTTCAGAAAGGATCTGTAAGTTTTCATGGATCAAAAATGGAAAATGCCAACACCTCGCAAAAGGATAAAGATGAAGGAAAGAGAAGATATCATGAGAATGTCTCTTTTTCTCTGAGGACTTAAGTTTACCCTATGAGATGGGAGAGTCAGTCACACAGTCACACATTCAGAGTCCTTTTCCAAGCAACATGAAGGAGGAGCAAGGAAGACTGCATGAAAAATATTGTGACCCACAGAATTCAGACAGTTGAACTTCTCCAACTAGAGGTCTCTGAAACAAGCCCTGAGTGCAGGGCCTAAGCATTTCCACACCTGCAAGAAGTCCACATTGCTGAACTCAACAAACCATGAATGTGCATGGGCTGAATGCTTTTCATGAACCAAAGGGACATTTTTTCTTATGTAAGTGAGCAATCATAATTATTCAAAAGGTACTGTATAATTCTGTTTTAATTCATAGTAAGTTTTCTACTTGTAAACATATCTTGACCTGATATCTTCCTCACACAGCCTGCAGGGCTGAACCTTGGAAGGATTCAAAGAAATTCAGGAGGAATGGCTAAGTGGAGTGTCTATTAACATAGAAATGCAGGCATTGTTGGCCAGGTGCTTTCTTGCATCCTGGGTCTTTCTTGGCCAACCTCTCTGATCTCCCTTCTCATCCTCAATTCCCCTTCCCCCAACTCATGGCCTGGTTCAATCTGGACCCAATCAAATAACTCTGACTGTTTTCTCCCTTAGACTGAAAAGCCAAAAATTAAACTCTAAGCTCCACCAGCCCAAGAACCAGGTATTTTCTTTCAATGCTGCAGGTTACATGTCTTAGAAAAATAATAAAGCCTCATGGGAAACTACAATGGCCTATATAACCCCCTGTAGCCTGTGACCAAAGTCCATCTCTTGTTCAGGATGTGATATTTAATAAAACTTGCCCGCATGGTGGAATTGGTTTTTCTTTGGTGACACTCAGGGTTAACAGAACCTAAAATACAGCTTCTCCTCAGCCATATCTTGCTGTAATCCTGTCTTCATCTTTCATTCTGACCTAACTTGTAACATTAATAACTAAGTCTATAAAGACACATTGCTGAATGCTGTATTTACATCAAAGACTGCATATAACTTGCTGTTAAAATTAATTACAACTATATTATGGTGCTTTATGACCTATATTTTCTTTTTTTGCTTTTCTTTCTATTTTTTTTTTTTTTTTTTTTGGTATAATGCAAGCCCTCATGCGGCAATACACATTTATTGAACTATGAATGCTAAGATACACAAAATTGCACCATTTTAATTAAGGCTTCTAGTTTACATTTGGCCACTTCAAAGATGTAACATCAGGTTGGTCAATTTAAATACTGTGGTTCCCTGCTGGATGGACACACAGTCTTTACACTCAAATGTTAATGTATGCAAAGCAACAAGACATTGTTATATAAAACAGCAATAGTGACTGCAAATTAGACCTTGTGACCAATTACACATGAATAAAATAACTTCCCACGCTCACTTCCACAGTACTGGTCCACCAGTTCACATCTCAACCAAAACATTACATATGTGAAACAATCACTAACAAGCAGAGATACTAAAAGTGTATATTTGGTATTGCAGACACAGGTATGCATGAGAAAGCAAGGGAGTCACAGTGAGAATCTACAGCTGCAGAAGCCTGAAAATGGTTCACAAAAATTGTTAAATCATTTAAAAAATTGTTTGAAAATATACACTTCTTGTTGTAGACCCCTATTGTACACACAACCACAAACATTGTTCCCTATGTAAAGAAAAAAGGACACATACAGTTAGGAGATTTGATAGGTCTGGACATTTCCTTCCCAACAGATATTAAAGGCACCATCTTTAATCTGAGACATCATACTGAAAGGACTATCATATTGTAAAGACGAGGTCACTATTCTCACAGGTTTTTGAAAAATTAAAAAAACTATATGGCTGTGTTAATCAAAGCACTAATTTTGTACAATGCAATGATAATGACCTTGAATTTAAAATAAAATTACAAAAAGCTACTAGTATCAAAGAAGCAAAGTTATCTGGAGTAGTATATAAAGAGCACTTTGGAATTTCTTTCATTATGCTAAAATAGTGGTGCTTTTAGGATTTACATTATTGTACCTCCAATACAAACTATGGGGTGTGTTAAAGTATACAACACAGCATTTTCATACATATACAACATTGGTGGTTGAAGAATGTCTCTTAGCAGTAATACCAGATGTTGCCTCTGGTTTTACCAGCTGCATACTCTAGAACTATTATGCAAGTAAAAGTGTCACCTGATACTGGAAACTGATGAGAAAGTGCAAACTGATAAAGTAGCTTTCATCTGCCTCTTACAGGGTACCACCACAGGAAAGTCCATTTAAGATGTTGGTGGGTTTAACAAAGTTGGAACGCTGGCACTGTTGAACTGGGCAACAGTTCTTCAGACCTGGCTCAGAGCCACAATGCATTCAGAACATTAAAGCAGCTGACAAGAGGACTTTTTGCAGGCCTTCCCAGGCACTGGGTTTTTCTATTAATTTACTGCACTAGGTCATAAAAGATCTCATTAACATTTATTTTGGACATTGCATCAGATTCTAAGAACTCAGTTTTCCACCTTCTTGAAGGTTCTGACCTCATTCCTTTCCTGCAACAATTTCATCTACTAAGTCCCATTTATTACCAACCAGAATCATTGGAACATCATCAGTGTCTTTAACCGAAAGAATCTGGTCTCTTAGATCTTGTAAGTCATTAAATGTAGACTGTGCTGTGATAGAGTAAACGAGAGCAAAGCCTTGTCCGTTCTTCCTGTACAGATCTCTCAGGGCTGTAAACTATTCCTTTCCTGCAGTATCCAAGACTGCAAGCACACACTGCTGTGCATCTCCTTCAACTTGCTTTCTATAACAATCTTCTATCGAACGATTATATTTTTCAATAAAAAATCCTTGAACAAACTGTACAGTCAGATCCGACTTCCCAAACCTTCTGCGCCCAGAATCACTAGCTTAGCCGGGCAGTGGTGGCGCATGCCTTTAATCCCAGCACTTGAGAGAAAGAGACAAGCAGATTTCTGAGTTCGAGGCCAGCCTGGTCTACAGGTGACTTACAGGACAGCCAGGGCTACACAGAGAAACCCTGTCTTCAGAAACCAAAAAAAAAAAAAAAAAAAAAAAGAACTAGCTTATATTCATGCATGCTATATTCATGCATGATGCACACGCCTCACACTTACTACCTCTCACACAGTCACCAGGTCGCCACCATCGTCTTCCCCCCAACCCCTGCCCCTGCGTTTCCCTTCAGGTCACTGCTGCTCCAGGTACCATGGCGGTCTCTGTGGCAGCCACAGCCATTGCTTCCACTCAGGCTGCTTTCCAAGCAGGAGTCTGGGCAAGGTTTGGTGAAGTAGCCTTGATGTCAGGCTTTCAGTCTTGCTTTCGCTTCCGCCCCTGGGCAGGACCGCAGCCATAACCTATACTTTGTAATTCAATCAAATCTGTACTGTTTCCTCATATGACTAATATCTACAAAGCTCTCTCGGGATGCCTGTGGGGATGTCGGGATGTCTTCAGTCCCCTGGAGAAAGAGAAATGAAATGGCAAATTCAGGAGCAGGGGAGTTAAGAATCAAGGGTGAATTTGAATTCAGGGAGCCATAGTAAGGTTTAAGCAAAAAGATCTCCAGTATACAAACTACAGATACTGCAAAGGATTTACGAGGTTATCTTAGAAACATTTTGGCAACCGTAAAATTAATTAATATGTCATCATAAACCCCAGTTC
>JAPYYD010005826.1:0-11728 GCA_028551405.1 Uromys caudimaculatus | reverse complement strand
TTTGGACCACATATGTGGCAGAGGACGACCTCGATGGCCATCAGGGAGAGAGGAAAGGCCCTTGGGCCTGAGGATGTTAGAGGCCTCAGTAAAGGGGAATGTCAAGGCAGGAATATGGGGATGGGTGGACGGGGGAGTGGGGTGGGAGGTGGAATTCCCTCCTAGAGGCAGGTTGGGGAGGGGATGGGGGGTATCCAAAGAAGAGACTCAGAAAAGGGGAAACATTGGAAATATATATAAAGTATCAAAAATAAAAAAGGAGGAAAAGAAAAAGAAAAAGAAAAAGAAAAAGAAAAAGAAAAAGAAAAAGAAAAAGAAAAAGAAAAAAAAAAAGAACATAAGGAACAGAAACCAAGGCTACTTGGCATCATCAGAACCCAGCTCTCCCACCACAGCAAGCCCTGGATACCCCAACACACCAAAAAACCAAGACTCATTTTTAAAATCATTTCTCATGTTGATGAAAGAAGACTTTAAAAAGAAATGAATAACATCCTTAAAGAAATACAAGAGAACAGAGATGAACAACTAGAAGCCTTTAAAGAGGAAATTCAAAAATCCATTAAAGAATTACAGGAAAACACAATCAAACAGGCAGAATTACAAAAAAAAACAAAAACAAAAAAACAAAAAACCCACAATCAAACAGAAAAAGGAAATGCACAAAACTATCCAGGAGCTAAAAATAGAAATAGAAACAATAAAGAAATCACAAAGGGAGATAACCCTGGAGTTAGAAAACCTAGGAAAGAGATCAGGAGTCATTGATGTAAGCATCACCAACAGAATACAAGAGATAGAAGAGAGAATCTCAGGAGCAGAAAATACCATAGATAACATTGACACAACAGTAAAAGAAAATGCAAAATGCAAAAAGCTCCTAACCCAAAACATCCATGAAATCCAGGACACACTGAGAAGACCAAAGCTAAGGATAATAGGTATAGAAGAGAGTAAAGATTCCCAACTTAAAGGACCAGTAAATATCTTCAACAAAATTATAGAAGAAAATTTCCCTAACCTAAAGAAAGAGATGAACATAAATATACAAGAAGCTTACAGAACTCCAAATAGTTTGGACCAGAAATGAAATTCGTCCCGTCACATTATAGTGAAAACAACAAATACACAAAACAAAGAAAGAATATTAAAAGCAGTAAGGGAAAAAGGTCAAGTAACATATAAAGGCAGACCTATCAGAATTACACCAGAGTTCTCACCAGAGACTATGAAAGCTAGAAGATCCTGCGCAGAACACATACAGACCCTAAGAGAACACAACTGCCAACCCAGGCTACTATACCCAGCAAAACTATCAATTACCATAGATGGTGAAACCAAAATATTCCATGACAAAACCAAATTTACACAATATGTTTCCACAAACCCAGCCCTACAATGGATGGTAAACATCAACTCAAAAGAGGAAAACTATACCCTAGAAAATACAAGAAAGTAATCTTTCAACAAACTCAAAAGAAGACCCCTACATAAAAGTAAAAATAACTTCAAAAATAACAGGAACCAACAATCAATATTCCTTAATATCTCTTAACATCAATAGACTCAGTTCCCCAATAAAAAGACATAGACTGACTGACTGGATCCATAAAGAGGACCCACCATTTTGCTACATTCAAGAAACACATCTCTGTGATAAAGACAGACACTACCTCAGAGTAAAGGGCTGGAAAACAGCTTTCCAGCCAAATGGTTCTAAGAAACAGGCTGGAGTAGACATTCTAATATCAGATAAAATCGACTGTGACCCAAAAGTCATCAAAAAAGACAAGGAAGGACACTTCATACTCATCAAAGGAAAAATCTACCAAGAGGAACTCTCAATTCTGAACATCTATGCTCCAAATGCAAGAGCACCCACATTCATAAAAGAAACCTTACTAAAGCTCAAAGCACACATCACACCTCACACAATAATAGTAGGAGATTTCAACACTCCACTATCATCAATGGACAGATCTTGGAATCACAAACTAAACAGAGACACAGTGAAACTAACAGAGGTAATGAACCAAATGGATTTAACAGATATCTATAGAACATTTCATCCTAAATCAAAAGAATGTACCTCATTCTCAGCACCTCATGGTACCTTCTCCAAAATTGACCACATAATCGGTCACAAAACAAACCTCCACAGATATAAGGAGATTGAAACAATCCCATGCCTCCTATCAGATCACTATGGTTTAAGGCTGGTCTTCCATGGCAACAATAACAACAGAAAGCCCACATACACATGGAAGCTGAACAATGCTCTACTCAGTGACAACTTGGTCAAGGAAGAAATAAAGAAAGAAATTAAAGACTTCCTAGAATTTAATGAAAATGAAAGCACAACATACCCAAACTTATGGGACACAATGAAAGCAGTGTTAAGAGGAAAACTCATAGCTTTGAGTGCCTCCAAAAAGAAACAGGAGAGAACATATACTAGCAGCTTAACAGCACACCTGAATGCTCTAGAACAAAAAGAAGCTAATGCACCCAAGAGGAGTAGAAGGCAGGAAATAATCAAACTCAGGGCTAAAATCAACCAAGTAGAAACAAATAGAACTATACAAAGAATCAACAAAACCAGGAGTTAGTTCTTTGAGAAAATCAACAAGATAGATAAACCCTTAGCTAGACTAACCAGAGGGCACAGAGACAGGATCCAAATTGACAAAATTAGAAATGATAAGGGAGACATTACAACGGATTCTGAGGAAATTCAAAAAATCATCAGAACCTACTACAAAAGACCATACTCAACAAAACTGCAAAATTTGGATGAAATGGACAATTTTCTAGACAGATACCAAGTTCCAACATTAAGTCAGGATCAGATAAACCATCTAAACAGTCCCATAATGCCTAAAGAAATTGAAACAGTCCTTAAAATATCCCAACCAAAAAAAGCCCAGGACCAGATGTGTTCACTGCAGAATTCTATCAGACCTTCAAAGAAGACCTAAAACCAATACTCTTCAATATATTCCACAAAATAGAAACAGAAAGAACACTTCTATGAGGCCATAGTTACACTGATACAAAAACCTCACAAAGACCAAAGAAAGAAAGAAAACTTCAGACCAATTTCCCTTATGAATATCGCTGCTAAACTACTCAATAAAATTCTCGCAAACCGAATCCAAGAACACATCAAAATGATCCTTCATCATGATCAAGTAGGCTTCATCCCATGGATGCAGGGATGGTTCAATACCTGGAAATCCATCAATGTAATCCACTACATAAACAAACTCAAATAAAAAAAACCACATGGTCATTTCATTAGATGCTGAAAAAGCATTTGACAAAATTCAACATCCCTTCATGATAAAAGTCCTGGAAAGATCCGGAATTCAAGGCCCATACCTAAACATAGTAAAAGCAATAAATATACAGCAAACCAGTAGCCAACATCAAACTAAATGGAGCGAAACTCGAAGCAATCCCACTAAAATCAGGGACTAGATATGGTTGCCCTCTCTCTCCCTACCTATTCAATATAGTACTTGAAGTTCTAGCTAGAACAATTAGACAACAAAAGGAGGTCAAAGGAATACAAATTGGAAAGGAAGAAATCAAAATATCACTCTTTGCAGATGATATGATCTTATACTTAAGTGACCGGAAAACCTCCACCAGAAAACTGCTACAGTTGATAAACAACTTCAGCAAAGTGGCCAGATATAAAATTAACTCAAACAAATCAGTAGCCTTCCTATATTCGAAGGATAAACAGGCTGAGAAAGAAATTAGGGAAATGACACCCTTCACAATTGTCACAAACAATATAAAGTATCTTGGTGTGACACTAAACAAACAAGTGAAAGATCTGTATGACAAGAACTTCAAGTTTCTGAAGAAAGAAATCTAAGAAGATCTCAGGATATGGAAAGCTCTCCCGTGCTCATGGATTGGCAGGATTAATATGTTAAAAATGGCCATCCTGCCAAAAGCAATCTACAGATTCAAGGCAATGCCCATCAAAATTCCAACTCAATTCTTCATGGACTTAGAATGAGCAATTCTCAAACTCATTTGGAACAAAAAAAAAAAAAACCAGAATAGCAAAAGCTATTCTCAACAACAAAAGAACTTCTGAGGGAATCAGCATTCCTGACCTCAAGCTGTACTACAGAGCAGTAGTGATAAAAACTGCATGATATTGGTACAGTGACAGGTAGGTAGATCATTGGAATATAATTGAAGGCCCAGAAATGGACCCACACACCTACGTTCACCTGATTTTTGACAAAGGTGCTAAAACCATCCAGTGGAAAAAAGACAGCATTTTCAACAAATGGTGCTGGTTCAACTGGCAGTCTACATGTAGAAGAATACAAATTGATCCATTCCTATCTTCCTGTACAAAGCTCAAGTCCAAGTGGATCAAAGACCTCCACATAAAACCAGATACACTGAATCTAATAGAAGAGAAAGTAAGGAAAAGCCTCGAACACATAGGTACAGGAGAAAAGTTCCTGAACAAAACACCAATGGCTTTTGCTCTAAGATCAAGAATCGACAAATGGGACCTCATGAAATTGTAAAGCTTCTATAAGGAAAAGGACACTGTCAATAGGACAAAACGGCAACCAACAGATTGGGAAAAGATCTTTACCAATCCTAATTCTGATAGAGGGCTAATACCCAATATATACAAAAACTCAGGAAGTTAGACTCCAAAAAACCAAATAACCCCATCAAAAAATGGGGAACAGAGCTAAACAGAGGATTCTCAACTGAGGAAATTCGCAGGACTGAGAAGCACCTAAAGAAATGCTCAACATCCTTAGTCATCAGGGAAATGCAAATCAAAACAAATCTGAGATTCCACTTCACACCAGTCAGAATGCCTAAGATCAAAAACTTGTTGGTGGGATTGCAAGCTGGTACAACCACTCTGGAAATACATTTGGTGGACCCTCAGAAAAATGGACAAAATACTACCTGAAGACCCAGCTATACCTCTCCTGGGCATATACCCAGAAGATGCTCCAACATGTAATAAAGACACATGCTCCACTATGTTCATAGCCTCCATATTTATAATAGCCAGAAGCTGGAAACAACCCAGATGTCCCTCATCAGAGGAATGGATACAGGAAATGTGGTACATTTACACAATGGAGTACTACTCAGCTATTAAAAACAATGACTTCATGAAATTTGCAGGCAAATGGATTGAACTTGAAAATATCATCCTGAGTGAGGTAACTCAGTCACAAAAGAATGAACATGGTATGTACTCACTGATAAGTGGATATTAGCCCAAAAGTTCAGAATACCCAAGTTTCACTTTGCAGTAATCGCTGAACTGAGAGTGAGGTCCCAGATGGAGGAGTTGAAGGGACTGAAGGAGATGAGCGAGTTTGCAGCCCCATGGAGGGAGCAACAGTGTCAACTGGCCTGACCTCCCTGGTCCTCCTGGAGGCTGTACCTCCAACCATAGAATATACATGGAGGGATCCATGGTTCGGGCCACATATGTGGCTGAGGAGGGACTTGTTGGTCATCAAGGGGAGTAGAGGCCCCATTAAATGGGAATGTCAAGGTGGGAATATGGGAGTGGGTGGGTGCATGGGTAGGAGGGGGAATTCCCTCATAGAGGTGGGGGAGGAGGAGGGGATAGGTGGTTCCCAAACAGGAGACCTAGACAGGGGAAACATTGGAAATGTAAATAAAGTATCAAAAAAAATAAAGAGAAGAAATTTACCCAAATCAATTCATAAGCATGGAAAATAGAACAGCGTCCTGAGAATGGCAGTGTTCAACATGATCATCATTCCAGGGTCAAGTAAAGCCCTCTCCATGTCTGCTAATGATAAATCCCTGAAAACCACAGAGGAAGTTGCTCTTCAGATCCTCTTGCTTTGCCAGTGTGTGGTTGGGACTGCGGCCGATGTCTTTCTGTTTGTCCATAATTTCTCTGCAGTCTTGACTGGTTCTCAACAGACGCCCAGACAGGTGATTTTTAAGCCACAGAGCTGTAGCCAAAGCTTTGATTATATTCATCACGACATTTCCAAACAACATGATGGCTTTTGCTCCAAGAAATCCTCAAACTGTCGTCAAATGTAAATTAGAATTTTTCACTCGCCTAGTGGCAAAAAGAACAAACTTGTGTTCCATCTGTGTCCTGAGTATCCACCAGTTTGTCACTCTTGTTCCTGTTCATAGAGGTGAGCTTATACACATAAAACGTGTCCCAATTTGGCAAGTTATTCTTGTTACAGTTGTTGGTTCTTCAGTGTCTTACATAACATATACATTCCAATTAAGGTCTCTGGTCCACAGATAACAGACAATAGCAATGACTCTAAATCAAGTTGTTCTGTTCTACTTCTGGATTCAGTGTAGGCATTGTCTTCTTGCGGTTTATCCATGATGCCACATTCATGAGCATAATGGTCTGGACCAGTGTCTCCATGGTACTTCTCCTCCATAGACATCACCAGCGAATACAGCACATCCTCACTCCCAATCAGGACCCCAGAGGCCAAGCTGAGGCCAGAGCAACCCATACTATCCTGATGCTTGTTGTCACATTTGTTAGCTTGTATCTTCTGAATTTTGTTTGTGTCATCTTTCACACCGTTTTTAGATATTCTCATCTCTTCCTGATGCATTGCACTGAAATTTTGGTTACAGGTTTCCCCACTCTTTCTCCTTTACTGCTGACCTTCAGAGATCCTAAGGATCCTTGTTCTGTGCTCTTCAACTGTTGAAAGCCAGAGTTGCTAAAAATGTCAGACACAGAAAACAGCTTTACTAATACCATTAAATAATTTATTCCATAAATGTGTTTTCAACATCTTGTATGAACAAGGCATAATGCTCACTGATGTAATTTTAAAAGAGTAAGGTTATAATCATTTGTTGATGTGAAAACATTTCTGGTTGGAATCTGACTGACACAGTGAGTGAGTTCTTCATCCCCCTCTGTTCTCTTGGCTATAACTGCACTCTGCTGCAGGCTGTTCTAAAACAGATGAAACCCATTTTCCCTAAACAGTTTAATGTGTTATAAAGTCCTGTTCAATGTGTTACTATCTGCTCCTTCTAACTTAACACTCTATACTTCAGATAAGAATGATTCCCTCTCTGTATTCCTCCATATGATCAGAGAATGTATTGTTATGAATAAATTTTTTCAAAGATGAAAAGTTTGTTAATTTTTAAAAAATATTGCATGTCATTTCATTTTAGTTAGGAGAAATTTGCTTTGTTATCTTGTGCTCCACTTAGGTGATAGTCAAACATTGAACAGCATCACTTCATGGTTTCTCCAGCAGTGGAAGATGCTCACTACATCAAGGGTAAAGAGGAAAATAAGCAAAAGCAGCTCATGCTCTGGAGTCTTAAGAGGTTTAATGACTCAGGACCAGGGAGGACACCAGGATCCAAGCTGGACATCTTCTCCTGAAAGGTCTTGGCAAAGTCGTCCCTTTTGGTCATGCTGAAATTGTTTTTCCAGTCATCAGAAACACCTACCCATCAGAAAGGAGATAAGAGGTATCAGAAAAATGTGAAAGAAAAGTAGTCACTCTGAGTGTCAGTGGCTTCCTTCATCACAAAATTATTTTCTTAGAAGATTATATTGAAGTATTTAACCATTTTTGCTGCCAGAGAATGTCCAAAGTCAGCAGAGATCACAAGATAAGTATCTGGTATGGTTATAGTTGTCAGTGTGATGAAATCCAAAATCTGACTTATCCTAATTACTTCTGTGAACAAAGAAATATTTTAGCATTTATTTTTATGTGTACTGGATGTGCATGTATTTATGGGGATTCCATCCCCTTAAGAAGGATAGGTGTCACAGATTGGGGAAAAAAAATCTTCATTAACCCCACATCCAATAGAGGGCTAATATGCAAAATACATAAAGAACTCAAGAAACTACCCTCCAAAAAAACAAAACAAAACAAAACAAATAACACAAACAAATAAGGGAGTATAGAACTAAACAGATAATTCACAGCAGAAGAATCTCTAATGACTGTGAGGCCCTTAAAGAAATGCTCAAAATCCTTAGTAATCAGAGAAATGCATATCAAAAGACCCTGAGATTCTACCTTACACCAATCAGAGTGGCTAAGACCAAAGACTCGGGTGACATCACATGTTGTCAAGGAAGGAGAGAAATAGAAACATGCCTACATTGCTGGTGAGATTGCAAACTGGAACAACCACTCTCAAAATTAATCTGGAGATTCCTCAGAAAACTGTAAATAGATCTCCCTGAAGATCCAGCTATACCATTCTTGGGCATTTACCCAAAAGATGTTCTACCAAGAAGTCACATGAGCATGTGCTTGACTATGTTCATAGCCCTATCTGTGATAGCCAGAACCTGGAAAAAACCCAGATGTCCCACAACAGAGGAATGGATACGGAAAGTGTGGTTCATTTACACAATGGAGTACCATCCAGCTATTAAGAATGAGGAAAACATGAGTTTCACAGGCAAATGGATAAAGCTAAAAAATATCATCCTGAGTGAGGTAACTCAGACCCAGAAGGACATGCATGGTATGTACTCTCTAATAAGTAGATATTAGCCAAAAAAGTAAAGTATACCCAGGATACAATTCACAAAACTCAATAAGTTTAAAAGGATGAAGGGCAAAAATGAGGATGCTTCAATCCCACTTGGGAGGGAGAAGAAAGCAACCACTGGAGGCAGAGAGAGGGAGGGACCTGGATGGATGATGGGGGGAGGGAAAAGGGGAACATTGTCAGGTATTCAGGGGTGGAAGAACAGGAGAGAAGCCCTGAGGGACAGCAAAATGAATGGAAATATGCAACTTCAGGGAGTGGGAGTTGTCTGAACCTTCTAGAAGGTACCAGAGATCTAGGAGGTGAGAGACTCTCTGGACTCTAAGGGAGGGACAATAGATGAAATGCCCAAAAGAGCAGAGAGAAAACTTGTAGAGTCCTCCTCCTGTACAAAGAAAGGGCATCAAGTGGAGGGATAGGGTTGCAAAATTACAGAAAAAATCCCAACTCTGACCCAGAATTGTTCCTGTCTAAAAGAACTGTAGGGACAAAAATGGAGAAGAGCCTGAGGGAAAGGAGGTCGAGTGACTGACTTAACTTGGAATCCATCTCAAGAGGAGGCTCCAAGGCCTGACAATATTACTGATGCTATGGTATGCTTGCAGAAAGGAGCCTAGCATTGTTGTCCTGTGAGAGGCTCAACAAGCAGCTGACTGAGACTGATGCAGATAATTATACCCAACCAATGGAATGATGTCAAGGACCCCCATGGTTGAATTAGGGAAAGGCTAGATGAAGCTGAGGAGGAGGGTGACCCCGTAGGAGGACCACATTTTCTCTGTCCACATCCGGGTTGTTTCCAGCTTCTGGCTAATATGAATAAGGCTGCTATGAATATAGTGGAGCATGTGTCCTTGTTATGTGTTGGAGCATCTTTTGGGTATATGCCCAGGAGTGATATTGCTTGGTTCTCAGGGAGAAATATTTCCAATTTCCTGAGGAACTGCCACACTGTTTCCCAGGCTTGAACTTAGGTAATCAATTCTAAGTTGTGAGTACTTTACCTATTGAGCCATCTTGCTGTCTCTTATTATGGCCAGTGTTTTGATCAAGACGTGGTGCTATATTTTTTGTCAGTTTTAGTGTTAGTGCAAGTCTGAGAAAAGTTACATGAAGCCTCAGTATTAATTTTGTAACTCAGTGTGAATCTATTCCTCAATATAGAATGTACACACTGTTGTTTTCTATTATATTATTTCAAGCTCTTTCACCATAGCAGTTATTAGTGAGATTTTACTCCAGATTGGAAATGAAGTGTCAAATGGGTCAAATAAATTTCTCAGTTTTGGGCTCGAGATTCCTCAGCTGGATAGAGCCTTAGCCACTTTTGCAAAGATTTAGAACTTGATTTGTAGAAACTGTATTTGTAGACTTTCCTCTGTTTGTAGCTGCAGCTCTAGGTGTATGGCATCTATTCTTCATTATTATTAGTAGTAGTAATTATTATTATTAATTATTATTATATTTATTTACATTCTAGCCATTGCCCCACTTCCCAGTGCCATGTTCCACTGTTTCTCATTCCACTCCTTCTCCCCGTCAACTCCTAGATGATGCACCCAATAGGCCTTCCCCTTTCCTGTGGCCTCAAGTCTCTGGAGGATTATGCAAATCTCCCACTGAGGCCAGACCAAACATACCTCTGCTATAAATATGCCAGGGGGCCCCAAACCAGCCTGTATATGCTGCCTAGTTGGTGAGCAGTCTCAGTGATCTCCCTGGGGTTCAGATTAGTTGAGACTGCTGGCTTTCCTATGGTGTTGCCCTCTCCTTCATCCTCTTCAATCCTTCCCCTAATTCAACCATAGGAGTCAATGTCTTCAGTCCATTGATTTTTGTCTGTGCAGTTCTTTTAGACAGGAACAGTGCAGCTGGTGTATGTTGCCTTGTTGGTGTCTCAGTTTCTGAGAGATCTCAGGGGTTTGTGTTAGTTGAGACTGCTTGTCTTCCTATGGGGTCACCCTCCTCCTCAGGTTCTTCTAGCCTTTTCCTAATTCATCCACAGGGGTCCTTGATTTCAATCCATTGATTGGGTATAATTATCCATATTTGTCTCAGTCAGCTGCTTGTTGGGTCTTTCAGAGGACAGCAATGATAGGCTCCTGTTTGTAAGCACACCATAGATAGTGTCAAGGCTTGCAGCCTCCTCTTGAGATAGATTCCAAATTGGGCCTGTCACTGGAACTCCTTTCCCTCAGTCTGTTCTCCATTTTTGTCCCTGAACTTCTTTTAGACAGGAACAATTCCGGGTGAGAGTTCATTTTGTTTTCTGTAATTTTGCAACCTCATCCCTCCATTTGATGCCCTTTCCTTGTACTGGATGTGGACTCTACAAGTTTTTTCTCCCCACTTTTTTTTTCTTTTTTTTTTTTCTTTTTGATACTTTATTTACATTTCCCATGTTTCCCCTTTTCTGGGTCTCCTCTTTGGAAACCCCCTATCCCCTCCCCCTCCCCGCCTCTGTGAGGGAATTCTTCCTCCCACCTACCCGCCCACCCATCCCCATATTCCCACCTTGACATTCCCCTTTACTGGGGCCTCTAGCACCCTCAGGCCCAAAGTCCTCTCCTTTCTCCCTGATGGCCATCGAGGTGATTCCTCTGCCTTATCTGTAGTCCAAAGCATGGGTCAATAGATGTGTATTCTTTGGTTAGTGGTCTGAAGTCCAGGACGACCAGGGGAAGGGTCAGGACGCTCATTGCCCATTGACGCTCTTGCTCCCTCCATGGGGCTGCCAATTCCCTCCGCTCCTTCAGACCTTTCTCCAACCCCTCCATCTGGTACCTCACTCTCAGTCCAGCGGTTACTGTTAAGTGAAACTTGGACAATCTGAACTTGTGGGCTAATATCCTCTTAACAGTGAGTACATACCACGTTCGTTCTTTTGTGACTGAGTTACTTTGTTCAGGATGATATTTTCAAGTTCCATCCATTTGCCTGCAAATTTCATTAAGCCATTGTTTTTTATAGCTGAGTAGTACTCCATTGTGTAAATGTACCACATTTTCTGTATCCATTCCTCTGATGAGGGACATCTGGGTTGTTTCCAGCTTCTGGCTATTATAAATATGGCTGCTATGAACATAGTGGAGCATGTATCTTTGTTACATGTTGGGGCATCTTCTGGGTATATACCCAGGAGAGGTATAGCTGG
>JAPYYD010005825.1:0-11728 GCA_028551405.1 Uromys caudimaculatus | reverse complement strand
TCTGTCTTGTCCTTACATATACCTGTGTATAGTTTTGTCTCCCTGAATACAGTTGAAGTCTGTCCCAGTGAACTGATTTTATTCTTTTACTTTCATTTTTAAGGCTGTCAGGGTGAACAGAACCCTGTGTGTGTACATAGACCATTCATTTGCTGTCCTTCTGGGAAGCTAGAAGTAAGCCTCTCCCCCAGATGGATCTTATTTGAAATGCAGTCCTTGCATTGAGAACCCACAGATCCTTTGTGGTTTGTTAACCATCAGTCCAGCTCAGGAGGCATTGTCCTTCCTCACCTAGTTAAGATGGATTATGTCTGAACTTTGCTGCGATTGGTCCGGACTAACCACACACATCTTGGGTGAGGCTGAAGCGATGGATTCACTGTGCTGACTTGAGGTGGGAGACAAATGAAGGTGTTAAGTAGAAGTGGATTGGAAAGGTGGGTTGAAATGAAGGATTTTTGCTGTGTACTCCACATGGCAGCAGCTTCTGCGAGAGCATGTCCCTCTGTGACTCACTGTCACCTCAGATCCCTGGTGGAAAGTGTGGTGTAGTCTATGCAACCACCACATTATTGCAAGACTTCCCATTGATTCTGACCATAAGAGGGATGCCTTTCTCACTGGTTTACATATTTGGGTCTCTATAATCCAGGAAATATATAGCCTCTTTCAAGCGTGGCTGTTTTTGTGGTTATTTTAATAAATCCAGGACTTTGCACACATGACTCAAAGCCACTTTTAAAGTGTTAAAAAAAGAATGGTACATCTCCCTGGGTGTGGTTGCACACGCCTTCAATCCCAGCACTTGGGAGATGGAGGGAGGAGGATTGCTTGAGTTTGAAGTCATTCAGGTCTAAATAGCAAGTTCAAGGCCTGCTAAGGTTACATAGAAAGACCCCATCTCAAAAAGCAAAGAAAATCTTTCTTCCTTTCTTTTTCATTTTCTTTTTCCATGGCACTCTTATTTTGGGCCTTCCTAAAATCAAATATTTAATACTATTTTCCATCTCTTAGAAAAATAAAGGGATCACTGTGCACAGACCTCTCAAATTTGACTAAGGTGTGTGTTGGTAGATGGAATGAGGCAGACCAACTCCTGCTGGTCATCCTTGTGGAAGGAGGTCTTGTAGCTCACTGATGAGATGGTACCTTTTAGTAGACTCCTATCTAAACAGTGTCCAACTGTTTTTCTGCAGGCATCAGCGTTGAAGGTCAAAGATCCCACAGTTTCTGAGAGAACAGTTGTAATCTCGGGACTTCCAGTTGGCCTTTTAAAGGACCAGATAGTGAAGCGCTACTTCCGGGACAAGGGTGGACATGTAGAAGAGGTGATATATCCATCAAGACACAAAGGAGTGGCCTATGTCATCTTCAAGGACAAAGGTATTTCTTAACCAAGATTTTATCGTCTGAGAAGTGCTTTCTCAGACATTTCTCAGGGACATTAAAATTTCACAGTGTTAAAGTGACTGATGGGGTGGGCAGCGTTTGAAGTAGCATTAAAGATTATTCTGAAAAGTGGCCAGTTTTACATTTGCAAAAATATATGAAAATAGCTCATGAAAATATGTGTCATTGAATGAAAAAAAAATTGAAGACTTTAAAAAGTATTTTGCTTCTGTATATATATATCTTGGGAGGCAGATATAGAACATGTGTAAAATTAAGTTAAATTACATATAATCTCCTAGATAAGATGACTACTTCAGGTGGCAACAACAATATAATTACACTCTCTGCTTCTAATCCCTCAAACTATCAAGTGGAAAACCTCCTCCTCCTCCTCCTCCTTCCTCCTCCTTCCTCCTCCTCCTCCTCCTCCTCCTCCTCCTCCTTCCTTCTCCTCCTCCTCCTCCTCCTCCTCTTCTTCTTCTTCTTCTTCTTTATTTAATTATTTATTTTATGTATATGAGTACACACTGCATCTGTCTTCAGACACACCAGAAGAGCACATTGGATCCCATTACAGACGGTTGTGAGCCACCACGTGGTAGCTGGGAATTGAACTCAGGACCTTTGAAAGAGCAGTCAGTACTCTTAACCACTGAGCCATCTCTCCAGCCCATCAAGTGGAAATTCTAACAAAGAATCTGCTTTGCTACTGGTAACGTTGAACTGAGCACTGTGGCCTGCACCTGAAAAAGGACTGAGCCATTCTGCCTCCCACCTCAGCTTGAAACAGCCAGCTGGTGGCTGCAGATTGTCCCTGCTACTCCAGCCTGGAGGAGGGACAGTCTTTTTTAGGCTTAGATGCTAGAGGAATAGATGCCAGGGAACATTCTCTGTGCTCTGCCCCATCAGAAGTGAAAGTTCCGTGCAGATGTATTAGCAAAAAAAAAAAAAAAAAAAAGGCTGTGCTTGAGGAGGTGTTCAGGTGTGAGATTGTGGCAAGGGCTTGTCATATCTTTAAAAATTCAGCAGTGGTGCGGTAAGGTCAGCAATCCCACAGTTTCTGAGAGAACAGTTGTAGTCTCTAGACTTCCAGTTGGCCTTTTGAACGACCAACTGGTGATAGTTTATATGCTGAATATTGCCAAGTACTCTTCTCGATGTTGAGAACTCAACCATGAATGGAGTAGGCAGTCTTTTGGCTCTCATGAGATGTGTGTATATAAATGAGGTTGGGCATTTATTAGAGCAACTGATGTGTAATGTGTTTGTGCTTTATTTACATCTATTTGTGTATGTTTACATTTGTTTAGATGTTAACATATAAATGTTGTGAAAAAGCATAAAGCATAATAAAGAGATAAAAGGGACGGGTGGCCCTGTTTTAGGTAGACTGGGTCCAGAAGTTTTCTTTGCTCTTTTAACATTTTATTTGAAAAAAGTTATTTGAATTACTTTTATTTTACGGTGTGTGTCTGTGTGTGTGTGCGTGAGTGTCAGGATGTCATGTGTGTAGAGGTGCCTGAGAAGCCCAGAAGAGGGAGTTACGCACAGGAGACTGTGAACCACCGATGTGGGTGCAGACCCAAGTCCTCTAGAAGAGCAGTTAGTGCTCTTTCCTGGTACACCATCTCTCCAGACCTCTTTCTTAGTTCCTTTTTGAGATGGAATTTTGTCATGTTGCCCAAGATGCCTAGGCTAGCCTTGAACTGAGGTCCTCCAGCTTTAGTTCCCTGACAGTTGAGATTACAAACTTGCATCACCAGATCTGGTTGGGAGACAATGTGCATGTGTGTGTGTGTGCGTGTGTGTGTGTGTGTGTGTGTGTGTGTTGGGGATTACATCCAAGGTTTCATGTATACTAGGCATGTTGGGGATAACACCCAAGGCTTCATCTATGCAAAACATGCGCTGTACCAACTAGGTGTGTTCCCAGATCTGAAATAACTCTGTTTATGTAACAGTTGAGCAGAGACCAGAATGAAGCAAAAGGGGGATGTGTGTGTAAGGGGATCGAGGGGGATTCATGAGAATAAAGGGGAAGAACATTCGAGGATAAATGAAGGACTGGTAAAAATTGTTGGGGTGGGGAGTGTGGTGAGCAGGGAAGAGGAAGTATGTTGAGTGTTTGCAGCAATAGGAAGGCAGGAATGGAATGAGTGTGGGTAGAGGAATGGTGTGGGTAGCTGTGGGTACAGTAATCGGTGTGGGTAGCTTGTGATTCAGGACCCATGCATGCTGAGCAGCCTGTGGTCCAGGAGAGGTTTCTGGATTGCTTGTGGTGATGTGTGAGCTGTTAGAGGTTCTAAGTAAGGGACTGGGAAATGGAGCTTGCTGTTTTGAAACAATGTTGCAGTGTGGAGAATAGGATCTGTACTGGCTAGTTTTGTGTGTCAACTTGACCCAAGCTGAAGTTATCACAGAGAAAGGAGTTTCAGTTGAGGAAATGCCTCCATGAGATCCAGCTGTAAGGCATTTTCTCAATTAGTGGTCAAGGGGGGAGGTCCCCTTGTGAATGGTACCATTTGTGGGCTGGTAGTCTTGGGTTCTATAAGAAAGCAGGCTGGCCGGGCAGTGGTGGCGCACGCTTTAATCCCAGCACTTGGGAGGCAAAGGCAGGTGGATTTCTGAGTTCGAGGCCAGCCTGGTCTATAGAGAAACCCTGTCTCAAAAAAACAAAAAACAAAAAACAAAAAACAAAACAAAAAAAAAAAGCAGGCTGAGCAAGCCAGAAGAAGCAAGCAAGCCAGTAAGCAGCATTCCTCCATGGCCTCTGCATCAGCTTCTGCTCCCTGACCTGCTTGAGTTCCAGTCCTGACTTCCTTTGGTGATGAACAGCAGCATGGAAGTGTAAGCTCAATAAACCCTTTCCTCCCCAACTTGCTTCTTGGTCATGATGTTTGTGCAGGAATAGAAACCATGACTAAGACAGGATCTATCAGTGACTGCTGCTGTAGAGAAGCTGGAGCAGAGCCAGTGAGTACTAAGGACATGTGTTGGAGGATGCTCAGGGGAACACTGACCAAGAAGCAAGTGTTGATGTGACAGCTATTAGGACAGTGCAGGAGGAGCAGAAATTTGGAAGTGATACGTGTAGAGATGTCCAAAGCCATAGAGGTTGAGATTAGCCATAGTGGTTAGAGTGAGCAAAGAGTTCTGAGGTCTGGATTTGTCCGTGTTGAGAGAAGGGCAGGAGATGGAGAAATAGCAGAGAGTTAGGAGAAAAACTTCAGCAGCTTGGAATTTCTGGAAGGCAGTATTCCTCTGATGGTTGGCGTGGAGGATTGACATTAGATTATTGCTTTTTACTCGTGTGGATTTGTGTGTGTTTAAAAACAGAATTAGTATCCTATTAACACATTTATGGTGAACTTTAGTGTGTTACAGCACAAAGGAAAGGTTATTTGAATGTCAGGTGTAGGAGAAAGATGTTGCAAAAAAACTTACTTTGTAAACAATAGAATTGAGCATCTCCAATTGTAAATTAAGGTACTTACTCGTGTGTCATGGCATAAACACTTTTGATGCTAATGTTTCCCTAGCTGCACTGGATGTCATCAGACAAAAGAAACACCCTCTAAGTTCAGAGCCTCGGCTCACAGTCTCTTACTTCAGTGAAAAGGTGAGTGTGGGCCTTGGGGTGTGTTTTGAGGCCTGGACCACATTTCTCTTGGAATGTCTTTCATACACAGTGATATACAACGTGCTCTTGCCCCATGGCATCTTAGGAAAGAGTAGAAAAATCTCAGTTCTCAAAGGCAAAAGCTGCCTCTGGAAATGTTTTTATATTTCAATATTATGTGTGTCCTGTGATGCCTTTAAAGTGACCGTGAGCTTTTTTGCTGTCATGGGCGATAGCAGGGTTGAAGGTTTTATACTAGGGAATAATTAAGATGAATAATAAAAAGGAACTTTGAAGGAGCGAGGAAAGTGGATATAAGAACGAAAGTTAAAGTCTAACCTGTTACTTTCCTCATATAGTCTTTAGGGAATCCAGGCTTCTGGTGTAGCCAACTATTGAAATTTATCTGGGAGAGATAGGGCAGGTCTGTCTGTCTGGGGAACTTACACCAACAGTTTTTATACGGATGGATTTTGAAAAAGGACTTTGTTTCAGAACAGAATTTTGTCTCAAAATATTGTTGGACTTTTCATTTCTGTGGTGTGTGGTGGGGGCTGTGAATCCTTGTGGAGCAGCGTAGGTTCTCTGAAGGGGTGGTCTAGGGCGAGAAGCCAGAAGCCTAGGCTTCGCCTTAGAGCGAGCGCTGAACCGCTGGGTAGAGCGGCAGAGACAGTGTTTGCCGGTTCTTCTTCTGCTAGGCAGTGCTGTCTTGACTTTTTTCTCTTTCTCGTTGTAGGTCTTCAACTATGTGATGGCCATTCTTGATTTGTCTGTTTTTCGCACTCAGATTGGGCTAGAAAGCCTAGTAGTGGACCTGAAAAAGAAAATCCCAACTTTAAACTTTAGCCCATTGAGACCCAGTGGGAAAATCTCTGTGCAAGGTTCATTTCTGGCCATCATGGAGCTCAAACAGGTTTTGCTATCAAAAGCCATTTCCCCTTTAGAAAACAACGGGAATTATGCTGGTGAAAGGAGAAACTGGAACAGACAGAACCCTAGACGGGTCCTGCAGAAAAGCGAGAACTCTGCGCCGATATGCGGGGCCTCTGTACCTGAGCCTGCCGGCAGCCCGCCGATACTCGGGACCTCAGTACCAGAGCCTGCCGGCAGCCCAGAAACACTTGTGCTTGATACAGATATTTTCCTTTACTTGAAACACAAGTGTGAGTTTTATGAATTAACACTGAGCAAATACCATGTCCTGTGTCAGGAGAGGGTGGATGGTGACGTCACTACCATTTGTCTAAAAGGTGCCCGGGATGGGTCTTGCCCTGGCAGCGTCAGACATGTGAAAGAGTTCATTGAAGAGTGTGTTCAGGAGTTGCACCTTGAGCTCAGAAAAGAGCTACTGGTTTTGGAAGGAAAGGGAGATAGAGAGAAAAGAAACATGAGGCAGGCTTTTGAACAACTGTGTTGCCGATATCCTAGAGTTTTGATGAACGTTCACAGCACACATATCGACCTTCTAGGACCTCCTTCTGACGTATACCTATTTAAGATACAGCTCTTGAAATCTGCAGTGCAAAAGGTCACTTGAAGTCTCGGCCACAGTTATCATGGTCAATCCCCCTGCCCTCCCCCACCCAGGGTGTAGGAGAAGGTAAGATTTAGGGATATGAAGCTACTTATCCAAAGTTACCCAGCAGGCAACGAACGGGGCTGGCATTGAATAAAAAGTAATATCTAAATCAAACCTTGAAGAAAGAACTCACTGAATGTTGAAGAAATCTCACTTTCCCTGCATATCCATAATTATTAGGAAAAGAAGTCTTCCCCTGCATAGGTTTGCATGATTATTATGCCGTTGCTAAGCTCTCGGGGTTTGTAGTCACCCCACATAGCATTAGAATGTTGGCCAAGCTCACTCGGGAAGTTGTGGTTCTGTTAGAGCTGTGGGGGAATCTTGGGAGAAGTCTGTGCGATGGCTTTTGTGGGTGGTTCTTGCTTTATGGTAGTGTGGTGTCCAGATGAACATTGGAAGTTGAAAACATTGTGAATCAGAAATACCTTTCATCCGAGTAATTTGCAGGACATCCTAGACTTGTCAACCTGCCCACGGTGAAGAAAGGACTGCTTACCCTGGTGGCTGCGTTGACTGACAGCTCAAGCTCATTCCTGCTGCTCAGCACTGCTAGAGAGAATCGTGACGTGGATCAGCACTGGCCTGGAAAAGATTCGATGTCCGAAGTACAATTTCTACTGACTCTTTATTCCTTTTGCACCATAATAAAGTAAAACTTACAGAAAAATTAAATTGTGAGCTGCATCATTAGTGAGCCAAGGGTCATCTGCGTTCAGAGCAGCCACGATCTTCTTCCTTGAATGCTATTAACTTAGCAGCACAAAAATAAAGACAAAGAAAAGCCACAGTGATTTGTTTCCAGGTCTATGACTCCCTTGACTTTAACCTTAGAGTAAGTCAATTTTACATAATGGAGCTCTGTAGAGCTCATCTTGGTTAATAAATAGAACTGTGTCAGTTCTTCTTAAAGTGAACGAACATGCTCACTCTTTGTAACTGTATCTGCAGAGAACCATAAGAAAAATCTGTTGGGTCTTTATTTTTCTTTGCCATCTAAAGCCCAAATGTTTAAATACTTGTTTCCTTGTTATATTTCTGACACCAAAAACACAGGCAACAAATCCAAAACTTGACAAATGGGGCTGTGTCAGTCTGAGCAACATTTGTGCCCTGGAGGATGTGATCAATCTGACCAAAAGAATGTTTCCACTTGCTTGGGCTGCTGTAATAGGTTTCGAGAGGTGACACAAACAATAGACATTTCTCACAGTTTAAAGCCAGGGAGGCAGATCAGGGTGCAGCCATGGCTGGGCTGTGATAAGGGCCCTATTCCTTTGAGAAAGCAGGCTAGACAGTCCCCTGTCTCTTAGAACACTAATTCCATTATGAGGGCCTTCCTTCATGACTCAGTCACTCCCTCTCAAGGCCCCACCTCCAAATTCCATCTGTGTTAGCTTCCTATTGCTGTGACAAAATACCAGAGCAAATTCACAAGAAGGAAAGATACATTGTGGCTCCCCATTTCGTTTCATCGCTGCTTGACCCCATGTAGTGTGGTGAGAGTGTCCCACAGTTAGCATATTTCCAGTCATTCTGGCAAAGGGGAAGGGCAGCGCATGCCTCCCCTTGGTGTTTGTTTTAGGATACAGTTAGTGTTGCACACATCCAGCTAGTACCAAGATGCTAACTTAAAGCATAGCTGTCCCGGGCAGCCATGAAGTCCCATAATGTATTAAAAGCATCTTTCAAAAGGTTTTTACACACCTGTTTCAAACAATAAGTATTTTCAGGGCTGTGCATGGGAGTGGGGGAGGAACAGCTTGCTTCTGATGGTCAGTTATCGGAGATACCCACCTTTCTGCCTTTCCCCTGAGAGCAGGGTTTTAAACTGAAAGTCCCACATACTCCGTCCTATGTTTTGTAAATTGCCAAGCACTTGGATTTGGTCCCTGGGTCACCCCCTTTCCCTATCCTCTACTCGTTACTCTTTACCTTTGAATAAAGCTTCCTTGCTACTTTGAGGTCTGCACGCACCTTTATTCATCATCTTCTTGCTTAAGATGTGGTGATGCTTTTAGCGGGAACTTGCCACAAATAAAAATCACCCGAGTAGGGAGCCTAACCTGAAAGATTGCACAGACTGCCTTACCTGATGTGGAAGCATCTTTGACTATCAGCCAAGATTTTAAACAGAAAAGCACTGGAGGAGGAGGATTTCTCATCTTTTGCTCACCGACCTTCTCTCTTGCTGCCAGGGTTAAGGGAACACTGTGGGAGAGGCGGTGGGTGGGAGGACAGTAAGAGGCAGAGGCGGGAAAGACTGGGGCAAAGCAGTCTGTTCCAGTCCAGACAGCAGGACCGGTACAGTCATGCACTCATAGCAGCTGTGCTTGCCCTCACAAACTCAAGCCAGTCTGCATTACAGCCCTGATGAGCAGGGGACATGTGAGCTCCCACTCCTGACTGAGGTGGTCAGTAGTCGATGGCTGCTGGAGGAGGGAGAATCAGTTTCTTTCAGGGCGTAGTCCCTGGGAGGTTGGCCATGCTTCAGTGTCTGGTCCCATACCTGTGCACATGTGGGTAGCCCTGACTGGATTAGTGTGCTAGTTGTGTGAAGAACATTCATGAAGAACATGAAGTTGAGCGGGGGACATACATGAGACCGGGGAGGAGCTGGAGGGAGAAAATAGGGAAGCTGAATAGAATTGAAATACATTGTATGAAATCTTTAAAATGTCTGTTTGTCTGTCTGTCTGTCTTCCTACCTGCCTATCTATCACCTATTGTCTTAGTTAGGGTTTTATTGCAGTGAAGAAACACCATGATTAAAGCAACTCTTATAAAGGACAACATTTAATTGGGACTGGCTTACTGTTTCAGAGGTTTAGTTCATTATCGTCATAGTGGGAGGTGTAGCAGGGTATAGACAGTCATGGTGCTGGAGGAGCCAAGAGATCTACATCTTGTTCCAAAGGCAGCCAGCAGGAGACTGTCTCCCCAAAACTGCCAGGAGGACACTCTGATTCCACATTGAGTGGAGCCTGAACACTAGGAGATCTCAAAGCCCTGGCTTCAACAAGGCCACATCTCCTAATAGTACCGCTCTCTATGGGCCAAGCATTCAAACACATGAGTCTTTTGTTTTTGTTTTTGTTTTTGTTTTTTGTTTCTCAAGACAGGGTTTCTCTGTATAGCCCTGGCTGTCCTGGAACTCACTCTATGGGGCCAAACCTATTCAACCACCACACCTATCCAATACATCTATGGGCAGTGGACCCCATGAGTAAGGGTATGTAGGGTGGGTTATTGTTTGGGTCTTTCTTTAATGGTGTTTAATTAGAGGATGCTTTAGGTTACTAAGAAGCAGAGTATGGGTGGCTCTGTTTTCTGTATTAGTTAATTTTCTGTTGCTGTGATAAGATATCACAGCCAAAAGTGACTTAAGGAAGAAAGAGTTGATCTGGGCATACGGCTCTATAATGGCCAGGGCATGCAATCAGGGAGCTTGAGCAGGAAGCTAAGACAGAGCATCTTCAACTGCAAACATGAAGAAGAGAGTGAACTGGAAATGGGGAAGGGCTACTAACTCTCAGCAGTCCTCCCCCAGTGGTGTACCTCCTACAGCAAGGCTCCACCCCATAAAGGTTCCAAAGAACATCTCGCCAGTTCTGAGCAACTGTACTGCCATAGTGTATTTCACCCTGCCAAGAGCCATAATGGAATCTGGGATCATTGCATTGCAACAGAATTTTGATGATGAGAATCAGAATTCTGTCTTGAAGTTTTCCGTGTTTGGAGGCAGAGGGAGGGTCTTCTCTCTCCAGTGTGAAGATCATAGATGAGTCTGCTTCTTAATTCCTGGAAGGAGCTGAGCTCTGTCTTTATCCTGAAAACTGCTGGTTACCTGAAAGGAGCTGCTGCTGGGGATGTACATACTGTTCTTCCCCGGGATGCTTTGCACCAGCAGAGACAGATCCTTAGCTTTCGTGAATGCCTTATGCACCTTATGTTTTTAGTAGGTGCAGTGGGGCATTCAAGTGAATCTGGTCAACCATAAGAAGTTGTTCTAAACCCTCTTATGCTCAGAACTATTCTATCCTGCTTCAGCACACCACAGCACAAGGGAAGCTCACATCTTTTCAATTATTTAAGTGACAGAGCCCAATCTTGGTTAACCTTACTGTGGTGGTTTAAGACTGGTCCCCATAGGTTCATATAGCTGTGGCTTTGTTGGAGTAGGCGTGGCCTTGTTGGAGGAAGTGTGTCACTGGAGGTGGGCTTTGAGTTTTCAAAAGCCCATGCCGGGCCCAGTCTTACTTTTATTTGGCCTGCGGATCAGGATGTAGCTACTCTCAGACACTGCTTCAGGGCCATGGTGAGAATGGACTAAATCTCTGAAACTGTAAGTAAGCTCCCAATTGAGTGCTTCTTTTTATAGGAGTTGCCTTGGCCATGGTGTCTCTTCACCACAATAGACCAGTGGCTAAGACATTTACCATTATAGGACAGCCTTTCCTGTTGAGCACGGTGATGCAGCCCTTTAAGCTCAGTACTTGGGAGGGAGAGACAGGCAGATATCTGTTAGTTTGATGCCAGCCTGGTCTATGTAGTTAGCTCTAGGACATCCAGGGATACAACGTGAGACCCTGTGTGGTGATTTGAATAAGCTTGGCCCAAGGAGTAGCATTATTAGGAGGTGTGACCTTGGAGTAGGAAAGCGTGTCACTGTGGGGATGCCAATGAGACCCTCTTCCTAGCAGCCTGAGGACAGTCTTCAATCTTCTGTTTGTCTTTGGAAAAAGATACAGATATCTCTCTCTCTCTCTCTCTCTCTCTCTCTCTCTCTCTGAGACAGGGTTTCTCTGTCTGTCCCTGGCTGTCCTAGAACTAACTCTGTAAACCAGGCTGGCCTTGAACTCAGAAATCCACCTGCCTCTGCCTCCCAAGTGCTGGGATTAAAGGCGTGTGCCACCACTGCCTGGTGATACAGAACTCTCAGCTGCTCCAACGCCATGCCTTCCTGGTCACTGCTGTGCTCCTGGCTTGGTGATAATGGATTGAACCTCTGAAACTGTAAGCCAGCCCCAATTAAATGCTGTCCTTTATAAGAGTTGCCTTGGCCATGGTATCTGTTCACAGCAGTAAAACCCAAACTAAGACAGCTTGTCTCAAACAAAACAAAACATCACCCCCCC
>JAPYYD010005824.1:0-11729 GCA_028551405.1 Uromys caudimaculatus | reverse complement strand
TACTTTGTCTATGATTTGTATGTTCCTTGACTACTTTGTCTATAATTTCTCTGTTCCTTTACTACATTGTCTATGATTCATCTGTTTCTTGATTACATTGTCTATGACTTATTTGTTCCTTGACTACTTTGTCTATTACTCTTTTGTTCCTTGACTACTTTGTCTATGATTTGTCTCTTCCTTGACTACTTTGACTATGGTTTGTCTGTTCCCTGACTATTTTATCTATGTTTTGTCAGTTCCTTGCCAACATTGTCTCTTATTTGTGTGTTCCTTGACTTCTTTGTCTCTGATTTGTCAGTTCCTTGACTAATTCGTCTATAATTTGTTTGTTTTTTGACAACTTTGTCTATGATTTGTGTGTTCCTTCACTACTTTGTCTATTATTTGGTTGTTCCTTGACTACTTTATCTATGTTTTGCTTGTTTTTTGACTACTTTTTCTAAGATTTGTATGTTCCTTGACGACTTTGTCTATTATTTTTCTCTATGTTGAATACTTTTTCTCTGATTCATCTGTTCCTTTACTACTTTGTCATGATTTGTCTGTTACTTGCCTCATTTGTCTATGATTTGTCTGTTCCTTCATTTCTTTGTCTATGATCTGTCTATTCCTTGACTACTTTGTCTATGATTTATGTGTTCCTTGACTACTTTTTCTATGATTTTTTTGTTCCTTGACTACATTGTCTATGATTTGTCTGTTCCTTTAACTTTGTCTATGATTTGTCTGTTCTTTTACTACTTTGTCTAAGATTTGTTTGTTTTTCACTACTTTGTCTATGATTTGTGTGTTCCTTGACTACTTTGTCTTTTTTTGTCTGTTCATTGTCTACTTTGTCTATGATTTGTCTGTTCCTTGACTACTTTGTCTATGATTTATCTGTTCCTTGACTACTTTATCTATGATTTGTCTGTTCCTTGACTGCTTTGTCTATGATTTATGTGTTTTTGACTACTTTGTCTATGATTGGCATGTTCCTTGACTACTTTTTCTATGATATGTCTATTTCTTGAATACTTTGTTTATTATTTGTCTGTTCCTTGCCAACTTTGTCTATTATGTGTGTGTTCCTTGACTTCTTTGTCTATGATTTGTCAGTTCCTTGACTACTTCGTCTATGCTTTTTTGTTAATTGATTACTTTGTCTATGATTTGGTTTTTTTTTTTGACAATTTTTCTATGACTAGTGTGTTCCTTGACTACTTTGTCTATGATTTGCCTCTTCCTTGACTACTTTGTCTATGACGCTTGTGTTCCTTCTCTACTTTGTCTATGATTTCTTTGTTGCTTGACTACTTTGTCTATGATTTTTCTGTTCCTTGACTTCTTTGTCTAAATTTGTGTGTTTTTGACTACTTTGTCTATGATTTGTGTGTACCTTCATTACTTTGTCTTTGATTTCTCTGTTCTTTGACTACTTTGGCAATGGTTTTTTTGTTCCTTGACTACATTGTCTATGATTTGTCTGATCCTTGTCTACTTTGTCTATGATTTGTCTGTTTCTTGACTACTCTGTCTATAATTTGTCTGTTCCTTCTCTACTTTGACTATGATTTGTGTGCTCCTTTAGTACTTTGTCTATGATTTGTCTGTTCCTTGACTACTCTGTCTATGATTTGTCTGGAACTTGCCTACTTTCTCTTTTATTTGGCCATTCCTTGACTGCTTTATCTATGATTTGTCTGTTCCCTCACTATTTTTTCTATGATTTGTCTGTTCCTTGACAACTTTGTCTATGATTTGTCTGTTCCTTGACAACTTTGTGTATGATTGGTCTGTTTCTGAACTACTTTGTCTATGATTTTTGTGTTCCTTCACTACTTTATCTATGATTTGTCTGTTCCTTGAATACTCTGTCTATGATTTGTCTGTACCTTGACTACTTTCTCTTTGATTGGGCTATTCCTTGACTGATTTGTCTATGATTTGTCTGTTCCTTGACTACGTTGTGTATAATTTTTCCGTTCCTTGACTACTTTATCTATGATGTGTCTGTTCCCTCACTATTTTTTCTATGATTTGTCTGTTCCTTGACAACTTTGTCTACGATTTTTCTGTTCCTTGACAACATTGTCTGTGATTGGTCTGTTTCTGGACTACTTTGTCTATGATTTGTCTGTTCCTTGACTTCTTTGTCTATGAAATTTTTGTTTTTGATTACAATGTCTATGACTTTTGTGTTCTTTGATTACTTCGTCTATAATTTGTTTGTTTGTTGACTACTTTGTCTATGATTTGCCTGTTTCTTGACTACTTTGTCTATGATTTTTGTGTTCCTTGATATCTTCGTCTAAAATTTTTTTGTTTTTTGATTACTTTTTCTATGATTTGTCTGTTCCTTGACTACTTTGTCTATGATTTGTCTGTTCCATGAATACTTTGTCTATGATTTGTGTGTTCCTTGACTACTTTGTCTATGGTTTGTATGTTCCTTGACGACTTTCTCTATGATTTGTATGTTCCTTGACTACTGTGTCTATGATTGGTCTGTTTATGGACTACTTTGTCTATGATTTGTGTGTTCCTTGACTTCTTTGTCTATGAAATTTTTGTTTTTGATTACAAAGTCTATGACTTTTGTGTTCCTTAACTACTTCGTCTATAATTTGTTTGTTTTTTGACTACTTTGTCTATGATTTGCCTGTTCCTTGACTACTTTGTCTATAATTTTTCTGTTCCTTGATATCTTCGTCTAAAATTTTCTTGTTTTTTGACTACTTTTTCTATGATTTGTCTGTTCCTTGACTACTTTGTCTATGATTTGTCTGTTCCATGAATACTTTGTCTATGATTTGTGTGTTCCTTGACTTCTTTGTCTATGATTTGTATGTTCCTTAACTACTTTTTCTATGATTTGTATGTTCCTTGACTACTTTGTCTATAATTTCTCTGTTCCTTTACTACATTGTCTATGATTCATCTCTTTCTTGATTACCTCTGTCTATGACTTATTTGTTCCTTGACTACTTTGTCTATTACTCTTTTGTTCCTTGACTACTTTGTCTATGATTTGTCTCTTCCTTGACTATTTTGACTATGATTTGTCTGTTCCCTGACTATTTTATCTATGTTTTGTCTGTTCCTTGCCAACTTTGTCTCTTATTTGTGTGTTCCTTGGCCTCTGTGTCTCTGATTTGTCAGTTCCTTGACCAATTCGTCTATAATTTGTTTGTTTTTTGACAACTTTGTCTATGATTTGTTTGTTCCTTGACTACTTTGTCTATGTTTTGCTTGTTTTCTGACTACTTTGTCTACGATTTGTATGTTCCTCCATGACTTTGTCTATTATTTTTCTCTTTCTTGAATACTATTTCTCTGATTTATCTGTTCCTTTACAACTTTGTCATGATTTGTCTGTTACTTGCCTCATCTGTCTATGAATTGTCTTTTCCTTGATTTCTTTGTCTATGATTTGTGTGTTCCGTGACTACTTCGTCTATGATTTGTCTATTGCTTGACTACTTTTTCTATGATTTATGTGTTCCTTGACTACTTTTTCTATGATTTTTCTATTCCTTGATTACATTGTCTATGATTTGTCTGTTCCTTTACTACTTTGTCTATGATTTGTCTGTTCTTTCACTACTTTGTCTAAGATTTGTTTGTTTTTCTCTACTTTGTCTATGATTTCTGTGTTCCTTGACTACTTTGTCTATTATTTGTCTGTTCATTGACTACTTTGTCTATGATGTGTCGATTCCTTGACGTCTTTGTCTATGATTTGTCTGTTCCTTGACTACTTTATCTATGATTTGCCTGTTCCTTGACTGCTTTGTCTATGATTTACGTGTTTTTGACTACTTTGTCTATGATTTGCATGTTCCTTGACTACTTTGTCTATGATTTGTCTGTTTCTTGACTACTTTGTATATTATTTCTCTGTTCCTTGCCAACTTTGTCTGTTATTTGTGTGTTCCTTGACTTCTTTGTCTATGATTTGTCAGTTCCTTGACTACTTCATCTATGCTTTTTTGTTAATTGAATGCTTTGTCTATGATTTGGGTTTTTTTTTTTGACTATTTTTCTATTACTTGAGTGTTCCTTGACTACTTTGTCTATGATTTGTCTCTTCCTTGACTACTTTGTCTATGACGCCTGTGTTCCTTGTCTAATTTGTCTATGATTTGTTTGTTGCTTGACTACTTTGTCTATGATTTGTCTTTTTCTTGACTATTCTGTCTATAATTTGTGTGTTCCTTGACTACTTTGTCTATAATTTGTCTGTTCCTTGACTACTTTGTCTATGATTTGTCTGTTCCATGACTACTTTGTCTATGATTTGTGTGTTCCTTGACTACTTTGTCTATGATTTGTATGTTCCTTGACTACTTTGTCTATGATTTCTTTCTTCCTTGACTACATTGTCTATAATTTCTCTGTTCCTTTACAATTTGCCTATGATTTATCTGTTTCTTGATTACTTTGTCTATGACTTATTTGTTCCTTGACTACTTTATCTACTACTCTTTTGTTCCTTGACTACTTTGTCTATGATTTGTCTCTTCCTTGACTACTTTGACTATGATTTGTCTGTTCCCTGACTATTTTATCTATGTTTTGTCTGTTCCTTGCCAACTTTGTCTCTTATTTGTGTGTTCCTTGGCTTCTGTGTCTATGATTTGTCAGTTCCTTGACCAATTCGTCTATAATTTGTTTGTTTTTGACAACTTTGTCTAGGATTTGTTTGTTCCTTGACTACTTTTTCTATGTTTTGCTTGTTTTTTACTACTTTGTCTACGATTTGTATGTTCCTTGATGACTTTGTCTATTATTTTTCTCTTTCTTGAATACTTTTTCTCTGATTTATCTGTTCCTTTACTACTTTTTCATGATTTTTCTGTTACTTGCCTCATTTGTCTATGATTTTTCTGTTCCTTGATTTCTTTGTCTATGATTTGTGTGTTCCGTGACTACTTTGTCTATGATTTGTCTATTCCTTGACTACTTTTTCTATGATTTATGTGTTCCTTGACTACTTTTTCTATGATTTTTCTGTTCATTGACTACATTGTCTAGGGTTTGTCTGTTCCTTTACTACTTTGTCTATGATTTGTCTGTTCTTTCACTACTTTGTCTAAGATTTGTTTGTTTTTCACTGCTTTGTCTATGATTTGTGTGTTCCTTGACTACTTTGTCTTTTATTTGTCTGTTCATTTTCTACTTTGTCTATGATTTGTCGATTCCTTGACTACTTTGTCTATGATTTATCTGTTCCTTGACTACTTCATCTATGATTTCTCTGTTCCTTGACTGCTTTGTCTATGATTTATGTGTTTTTGACTACTTTGTCTATGATTTGCATGTTCCTTGACTACTTTGTCTATGATTTGTCTGTTTCTTGACTACTTTGTGTATTATTTCTCTGTTCCTTGCCAACTTTGTCTATTATTTGTGTGTTCCTTGACTTCTTTGTCTATGATTTGTCAGTTCCTTGACTACTTCGTCTATGCTCTTTTGTTAATTGGCTACTTTTCTATGATTTGATTTTTTTTTTGACTATTTTTCTATGACTTGTGTGTTCCTTGACTACTTTGTCTATGATTTGTATCTTCCTTGACTACTTTGTCTATGACGTCTGTGTTCCTTGTCTACTTTGTCTATGATTTGTTTGTTGCTTGACTACTTTGTCTATGATTTTTCTGTTCCTTGACTTCGTTTTCTAAGATTTGTGTGTTTTTCACTCGTTTGTCTATGATTTGTGTGTACCTTGACTACTTTGTCTTTGATTTGTCTGTTCTTTGACTACTTTGGCAATGGTTTTTTTGTTCCTTGACTACATTGTCTATGATTTCTCTGATCCTTGACTACTTTGTCTATGATTTGTCTGTTTCTTGACTACTCTGTCTATAATTTGTCTGTTCCTTGTCTACTTTGACTATGGTTTGTGTGTTCCTTGACCACTTTGTCTATGATTTGTCTGTTCCTTGACTACTTTGTCTATGATTTGTATGTTCCTTGACTACTTTGTCTATAATTTCTCTATTCCTTTACAATTTGCCTATGATTTATCTGTTTCTTGATTACTTTGTCTATGACTTATTTGTTCCTTGACTACTTTGTCTATTACTCTTTTGTTCCTTGACTACTTTGTCTATGATTTGTCTCTTCCTTGACTACTTTGACTATGATTTGTCTGTTCCCTGACTATTTTATCTATGATTTCTCTGTTCCTTGCCAACTTTGTCTCTTATTTGTGTGTTCGTTGACTTCTTTTTCTATGATTTGTAAGTTCCTTGACTAATTCCTCTATAATTTGTTGATTTTTTGACGACTTTCTCTATCATTTGTTTGATCCTTGACTACTTTGTCTATGTTTTGCTTTTTTTTGACTACTTTGTGTATGTTTTGTATGTTCCTTGACTGCTTTGTCTACTATTTGTCTGTTTCTTGAATACTTTTTCTCTGATTTATCTGTTCCTTTACTACTTTGTCATGATTTATCTGTTACTTGCCTCATTTGTCTGTGATTTGTCTGTTTCTTGATTACTTTGTCTATGATTTGTGTGTTCCTTGACTACTTTGTCTATGATTTATGTGTTACTTGACTACTTTATATATGATTTGTCTGTTCATTTTCTACTTTCTCTTTGATTTGTCTGTTCCTTGACTACTTTGTCTATGATTTGTCTGTTCCTTGACTACTCTGTCTATGATTTGTCTGTACCTTGACTACTTTCTCATTTATTTGGCTATTCCCTGACTACTTTATCTATGATTTGTCTGTTCTCTCACTATTTTTTCTATGATTTGTCTGTTCCTTGACAACTTTGTCTATGATTTGTCTGTTCCTTGACAACTTTGTCTATGACCTGTCTGTTTCTGCACTACTTTGTCTATGATTTGTGTGTTCCTTCACTACTTTGTCTATGATTTGTCAGTTCCTTGACTACTCTGTCTATGATTTGTCTGTACCTTGACTACTTTCTCTTTGATTTGGCTATTCCTTGCCAGATTTGTCTATGATTTGTCTGTTCCTTGACTACTTTGTGTATAATTTTTCCGTACCTTGTCTACTTTATCTATGATTTGTCTGTTCCCTCACTATTTTTTCTATGATTTGTCTGTTCCTTGACTACTTTGTCTATGATTTTTGTGTTCCTTGACATCTTCGTCTAAAATTTGTTTGTTTTTTGACTACTTTTTCTATGGTTTGTCTGTTCCTTGACTACTTTGTCTATGATTCGTCTGTTCCATGAATAATTTGTCTATGAATTGTGTGTTCCTTGACTACTATGTCTATGATTTGTATGTTCTTGACTACTTTGTATATGATTTGACTGTTCCTTGACAACTTTGTCTATGATTTGTCTGTTCCTTGACAACTTTGTGTATGATTGGTCTGTTTCTGGACTACTTTGTCTACGATTTGTGTGTTCCTTCACTACTTTGTCTATGAATTGTCTGTTGATTGACTGCTCTGTCTATGATTTGTCTGTACCTTGACTACTTTCTCTTTGATTTGGCTATTCCTTGACTGATTTGACTATGATTTGTCTGTTCCTTGACTACTTTGTGTATAATTTTTCCGTTCCTTGACTACTTTATCTATGATGTGTCTGTTCCCTCCCTATTTTTTCTATGATTTGTCTGTTCCTTGACAACTTTGTCTATGATTTCTCTGTTCCTCGACAACTTTGTCTATGATTGGTCTGTTTCTGGACTACTTTGTCTCTGATTTGTCTGTTCCTTGACTTCTTTGTCTATGAAATTTTTGTTTTTGATTACAATGTCTATGACTTTTGTGTTCCTTGACTACTTCGTCTATAATCTGTTTGTTTTTTGACTACTTTGTCTATGATTTGCCTGTTCCTTGACTACTTTGTCTATGATTTGTGTGTTCCTTGACTACTTTGTCTATGATTTGTATGTTCCTTGACGACTTTCTCTATGATTTGTATGTTCCTTGACTATTTTGTCTATAATTTCTCTGTTCCTTTACTACATTGTCTATGATTCATCTCTTTCTTGATTACCTCTGTCTATGACTTATTTGTTCCTTGACTACTTTGTCTATTACTCTTTTGTTCCTTGACTACTTTGTCTATGATTTGTCTCTTCCTTGACTACTTTGACTATGATTTGTCTGTTCCCTGACTATTTTATCTATGTTTTGTCTGTTCCTTGCCATCTTTTTCTCTTATTTGTGTGTTCCTTGACTTCTTTGTCTATGATTTTTCAGTTCCTTGACCAATTCGTCTATAATTTGTTTGTTTTTTGAAAACTTTATCTATGATTTGTTTGTTCCTTGACTACTTTGTCTATGTTTTGCTTGTTTTTTGACTATGTCTAAGATTTGTATGTTCCTTGACGACTTTGTCTATTATTTTTCTCTTTCAGAATACTTTTTCTCTGATTTATCTGTTCCTTTACTACTTTGTCATGATTTGTCTGTTACTTGCCTCATTTGTCTATGATTTGTCTTTTCCTTGATTTCTTGGTCTATGATTTGCATGTTCCTTGACTACTTTGTCTATGATTTGTCTATTCCTTTACTACTTTTTCTATGATTTATGTGTTCCTTGACTACTTTTTCTATGATTTTTCTGTTCCTTGATTACATTGTCTATGATTTGTCTGTTCCTTTACTACTTTGTCTATGATTTGTCTGTTCTTTCACTACTTTGTCTAAGATCTGTTTGTTTTCACTACTTTCTTATGATTTGTCTGTTCCTTGACTACTTTATTTATGATTTATCTGTTCCTTGACTGCTTGTCTATGATTTATGTGTTTTTGAATACTTTGTCTATGATTTGCATGTTCCTTGACTACTTTGTCTATGATTTGTTTATTTCTTGACTACTTTGTCTATTATTTGTCTGTTCCTTGCCAACTTGTCTAGTATTTGTGTGTTCCTTGACTTCTTTGTCTATGATTTGTCAGTTCCTTGACTACTTCGTCCATGGATTTTTGTTAATTGACTACTTTGTCTATGATTTGTTTGTTTTTGAATATTTTTCTATGACTTGTGTATTCCTTGACTACTTTGTCTATGATTTGTCTCTTCCTTGACTACTTTGTATATGACGCCTGTATTCCTTGTCTACTTTGTCTATGATTTGTTTGTTGCTTGATTACTTTGTCTATGATTTTTCTGTTACTTGATTCTTTGTCTAAGATTTGTGTGCTTTTGACTACTTTGTCTATGATTTGTGTGTACCTTCACTACTTTGTCGTTGATTTGTCTGTTCTTTGACTTCTTTGGCTATGGTTTTTTTGTTCCTTGACTACATTGTCTATGATTTGACTGTTCCTTGACTACTTTCTCTATGATTTGTGTGTTCCTTTACTACTTTGTCTATGATTTTTCTGTTTCATGACTACTTTCTCTATGATTTGTCTCTTCTTTGACTACTTTCTCTATGATTTATGTGTTCCTTGACTACTTTATATATGATTTTTCTGTTCATTTTCTACTTTGTCTTTGATTTGTCTGTTCCTTTACTACTTTGTCTATGATTTGTCTATTCCTTGACTACTCTGTCTATGATTTCTATATTCCATGAATACTTTGTCTAGGATTTCTGTGTTCCTTGACTGCTTTGTCTATGATTTGTCTGTTCCTTGACTATTTTGTCAATGATTTGTATGTTCCTTGACTTCTTTGTCTATAATTTCTCTGTTCCTTTACTACTTTGTTTATGATTTATCTGTTTCTTGATTACTTTGTCTATGACTTATTTGTTCCTTGACTACTTTGTCTGTTACACTTTTGTTCCTTGACTACTTTGTCTATGATTTGTCTGTTCCTTGACTACTTTGACTATGATTTGTCTGTTCCCTGACTATTTTATCTATGATTTGTCTGTTCCTTACCAACTTTGTCTCTTATTTGTGTGTTTCTTGACTTCTTTGTCTATGATTTGTAAGTTCCTTGACTAATTCGTCTATAATTTGTTTGTTATTTGACTACTTTTTCTATGATTTGATTGATCCTTGACTACTTTGACTATGTTTTGCTTTTTTTTTGACTACTTTGTGTATGATTTGTATGTTCCTTGACTGCTTTGTCTATGATTTGTCTGTTCCTTGTCTACTTTGTCTATGATTTGTGTGTTCCTTGACTACTTTGTCTATGATTTTTCTGTTGCTTGACTACTTTGTCTATGATTTGTCTGTTCTTTGACTACTTTGTCTATGATTTTTGTGTTCCTTGACTACTTTATATATGATTTGTCTGTTCGTTTTCTACTTTGTCTTTGATTAGTCTGTTCCTTTGCTACTTTGTCTATGATTAGTCTGTGCAGTGACTACTCTTTCTATGATTTGTCTGTACCTTGACTACTTTCTCTTTGATTTGGCTATTCCTTGACTACTTTATCTATGATTTGTCTGTTCCCTCACTATATTTTCTATGATTTGTCTGTTCCTTGACAACTTTGTTTATGATTGGTCTGTTCTTGACAACTTTGTGTATGATTGTTCTGTTTCTGGACTACTTTGTCTATGATTTGTGTGTTCCTTCACTACTTTCTCTATGACTTGTCTGTTCCTTGACTACTCTGTCTATGATTTGTCTGTACTTTGACTACTTTCTCTTTGATTTGGCTATTCCTTGACTGATTTGTCTATGATTTGTCTGTTCCTTGACTACTTTGTCTATGAAATTTTTTTTCTGATTACAATGTCTGTGACTTATGTGTTCCTTGACTACTTCGTCTATAATTTGTTTGTTTTTTGACTACTTTGTCTATGATTTGCCTGTTCCTTGACTACTTTGTCTACGATTTTTGTGTTCCTTGACATCTACGTCTAAAATTTGTTTGTTTTTTGACTATTTTTTCTATGATTTGTCTGTTCCTTGACTACTCTGTCTATGATTTGTCTGTACCTTGACTACTTTCTCTTTGATTTGGCTATTCCTTGCCGGATTTGTCTATGATTTGTCTGTTCCTTGAGTACTTTGTGTATAATTTTTCCGTTCCTTGTCTATGATTTGTCTATTCCCTCACTATTTTTTCTATGGTTTGTATATTCCTTGACAACTTTGTCTACGATTTGTCTGTTCCTTGACAACTTTGTCTATGATTCGTCTGTTTCTGGACTACTTTGTCTATGTTTTGTCTGTTCCTTGACTTCTTTGTCTATGAAACTTTTGTTTTTGATTACAATGTCTATGACTTTTGTGTTCCTTGACTACTTCGTCTATAATTTGTTTGTTTTTTGACTACTTTGTCTATGATTTGTCTGTTCCTTGACTACTTTGCCTATGATTTGTCTGTTCCATGAATACTTTGTCTATGATTTGTGTGTTCCTTGACTACTTTGTCTATGATTTGTGTGTTCCTTGACTACTTTGTCTATGATTTGTATGTTCTTGACTACTTTGTATATGATTTGCCTGTTCCTTTACTACTTTGTCTATGATTTTTGTGTTCCTTGATATCTTCGTCTGAATTTTTTTGTTTTTTGACTACTTTGTCTATGATTTGTCTCTTCCTTGACTACTTTCACTATGATTTGTCTGTTCCCTGACTATTTTATCTGTTTTGTCTGTTCCTTGCCAACTTTGTCTCTTATTTGTCTGTACCTTGACTACTTTGTCTATGATTTGTCTGTTCCTTGACAACTTTGTCTATGATTGGTCTGTTTCTGGACTACTTTGTCTATGATTTCTCTGTTCTTTGACTTCTTTGTCTATGAAATTTTTGTTTTTGATTACAATGTCTAGGACTTTTGTGTTCCTTGGCTACTTCGTCTATAATTTGTTTGTTTTTTGACTACTTTG
>JAPYYD010005823.1:0-11732 GCA_028551405.1 Uromys caudimaculatus | reverse complement strand
TTCCCATATTCCCACCTTGACATTCCCTTTTACTGGTGCCCCTAGCACCCTCAGGCCCAAAGTCCTCTCCTTTCTCCCTGGTGGCCATCGAGGTGGTTCTTCTGCCTCATATGTAGTTCAAATCATGGGTCAATAGATGTGTATTCTTTGGTTAGTGGTCTGAACTAGAGGACGACCAGGGGGAGGGTCAGGCCCATTGACGCTCTTGCTCCCTCCATGTCTTCCTTCTTCTTAGGCTTCAAATGGTCTGTGAATTTAATCTTGAGTAATCCAAACTTTTGGACTAATATCCACTTTTCAGTGAGTACGTACTATGTTGGTTCTTTTGCAGCTGAGTTACCTCACTCAGGATGAAATTTTCAAGTTCCATCTATTTGCCTGCGAATTTCATGAAATCATTGTTTTTAATAGCTAAGTAGTATTCCACTGTGTACACATACCACATTTTCTGTATGTATTCCACTAATAGGAGGCATCTGGGTTGTTTCCAGTTTCTGGCTATTATAAATAGGACTTCTATAAACATAGTGGAACATGTGTCCTTATTACAAGTTGGAGCATCTTCTGGGTATATGGCCAGGAGTGGCACAGGAGGGTCCTCAGGTAGTACTGTATCCAATTTTCTGAGGATCTGCCAAACTGATTTCCAGAGTAGTTGTACCAGCTTGCAATCCCACAAGCAATGGAGGAATGCTCCTCTTTCTACATATCCTTGCCAGCATCTGTTGTCGCCTGAGTTTTTGATCTTAGCAGTTCTGACTGGGGGGAGGTGGAATCTCAGACTTGTTTTGATTTGCATTTCCCTGATGACTAAGGATGTTGAACATTTCTTTAGGTGCTTCTCAGCCCTTTGAGATTCCTCAGTTGAGAATTCTCTCTTTAGCTCTGTTCCCCACTTTTTGATAGGGTTATTTGGTTTTCTGGAGTCTAACTAACTTCTTGAGTTCTTTGTATATATTGGATATTAGCCATCTATCAGATGTAGGATTGGTAAAGATCCTTGCCCAATCTGTTGGTTGCCGTTTTGTCCTATTGACAGTGTCCTTTGCTTTACAGAAGCTTTGCAATTTTATGAGGCCCCATTTGTCAATTCTTGATCTTAGAGCAAAAGCCACTGGTATTCTGTTCAGGAACTTTTCCATTGTACCCATGTGTTCAAGACTTTTCCCCACTTTCTCTTCTGTTAGATTCAGTATATCTGGTTTTATGTGGAGGTCCTTGATCCACTTGGCTTGAGCTTTGTACAGGGAGATAGGAATGGATCAATTTGCATTCTTCTGCATGTTGACTTCCAGTTGAGCCAGCACCATTTGTTGAAAATGCTGTTTTTTTTCCACTGGATAGTTTTAGCTCCTTTGTCAAAGATCAAGTGAGCGTAGGTGTGTGGGTTCATTTCTGGGTTTTCAATTCTATACCATTAATCTACTTGCCTGTCACTGTACCAGTACCATGCAGTATTTATCACTATTGCTCTATAGTACAGCTTGAAGTCAGGGACGCTGATTTCTCCAAAAGTTCATTTATTGTCAAGAATAGTTTTTGCTATCCTGGATTTTTTATTTTTCTCCAAATGAATTTGCAAATTGCCCTTTCTAAGTCAATGAATAAGTGAGTTGGAAATTTGATGGAGATTGCATTGAATCTGTAGATTGCTTTCGGCAAGATGGCCATTTTTACTATACTAATCCTACCAATCCATGAGCATGGGAGATCTTTCAATCATCTGAGGTTTTCTTTGATTTCTTTCTTCAGAGACTTGAAGTTCTTGTTATATAGATCTTTCACCTGTTTGGTTCACGTCACACCAAGATATATTACATTGTTTGTGACTATTCTGAAGGATGTCATTTCCCTAAAGTCTTTCTCAACCTGTTTATCCTTTGAATACGGGAAGACTAGTGATTTGAGTTAACTGTATATACAGTCACTTTGCAGAAGTTCTTTTCCAGCTGTAGGAGTTCTCTGGTGGAGTTTTTGGGTCATTTAAGTGTATGATCATACCATCTGCAAATAGTGATATTTTAATTTCTTCCTTTCCAATTTGTATTCTTTGACCTCCCTTTGTGGTCTGATTGCTCTAGCTAGAATTTCAATACTATATTGAATAGATAGGGAGAGAGGGGGCAGCCTTGTCTAGTCCCTGATTTTACTGGGATGGCTTCAAGTTTCTCTCCATTGAGTTTAATGTTGATTACTGGTTTGCTGTATATTGCTTTTACTATATTTAGGTATGGGCCTTGAATTCCTGATCTTTCCATGACTTTTATCATGAAGGGATGTTGAATTTCATCAAATGATTTTTCAGCATCCAATTAAATGACCATGTGGTTTTTTTCTTTCAGTTTGTTTTATAGTGGATTACATTGATGGATTTCCGGGTATTGAATCATTCCTGCATCCCTGAAATGAAGCCACTTGATCATGGTGAATGATATTTTGATGTGTTCTTGGATTTGGTTTGCAAGAGTTTTATTGAGTATTTTAGCATTGATATTCATAAGGGAAATTGGTTTGAAGTTCTCTTTCTTTGTTGAGTCTTTGTAAGGTTTGGGTATCAGAATAACTGTTGCTTCATAGAATGAATCGGGTAGTGTTCCTTCTGTTTCTATTTTATCGAATAGTTTGAAGAGTATTTGTATTAGGTCTTCTTTGAAGGTCTGATAGATTTCTGCACTAAACCTATCTGGTCCTGGGATTTTTTTTGGTTGGGAGACTTCTAATGACTGCTTCTATTTTTTTAGGGTTTATGGGAGTGTTTATGTGGTTTATCTGATCCTGACTTAATTTTGGTATCTGTCTAGAACATTGTCCATTTCATCCAGATTTTCCAATTTAGTTCAGTATAGGCTTTTGTAGTGGGATCTCATGATTTTTTGAATATCCTCAGTTTCTATTGTTATATCTCCCTTTTCATTTCTGATTTTGTTAATTTGGGTACGTCTCTGTGCCCTCTGGTTAGTCTGGCTAAGGGTTTATCTACCTTGTTGATTTTCTCAAAGAACAAGCTCCTGGTTTTGTTGTAGTTTGTATACTTCTTTTTGTTTCTACTTGGTTGATTTTGGACCTGAGTTTGATTATTTCCTGCAGTCTACTCCTCTTGGGCGTATTAGCTTCTTTTTGTTCTAGAACTTTCAGGTGTGCTGTTAAGCTGCTAGTGTATGCTCTCTCCAGTTTCTTTTCGGAGGCATTCAGCGCTATGACTTTCCCTCTTAGCACTGCTTTCAATGTGTCCCTTATCTTTGGGTATGTTGTACTTTCATTTTCATTAAATTCTAAAAAGTCTTTAATTTCTTTCTTTATATCTTCCTTGACCAAGTTATCTTTGAGTAGAGCATTGCTAAGCTTCCAGGTGTATGTGGGCTTTCTGTTTTTCTTTCTTTCTTTCTTTCTTTCTTTCTTTCTTTCTTTCTTTCTTTCTTTCTTTCTTTCTTTCTTTCTTTCTTTCCTTCCTTCCTTCCTTCCTTCCTTCCTTCCTTCCTTCCTTCCTTCCTTCCTTCTTTCTTTCTTTCTTTCTTTCTTTCTTTCTTTCTTTCTTTCTCTTTTTTTGGTATTGAATACAAGCCTTAATCCGTAGTGATCTGATAGGATGCATGGGATTATTTCCATCTTCCTGTATCTGTTGAGGTTTGTTTTGTGACCGATTATATGGTCAGTTTTGGAGAAGGTACCATGTGGTGCAGAGAAGTTATATTCCTTTATTTCGGATGAAATGTTCTATAGATATCTGTTATATAGTTAATTTCAGTTAGTTTTACTCTGTCTCTGTTTAGTTTGTGTTTCCAAGATCTGTCCATTGATGAAAGTGGGGTGTTGAAGTCTCCCATTATTATTGTGTGAGGTGCAATGTGTGCTTTGAGGTTTAGTAAAGTTTCTTTCATGAATGTGGCCCCCTTGCATTTGGAGCATAGAAGTTCAGAACTGAGAGTTCTTAGTAGATTTTTCTCTTGATGAGTATGTAGTGTCCTTCCTTATCTTTTTTGATGACTTTTGGATGAAAGAAGAATTTATCTGACATTAGAATGGCTACTCCAGCTTGTTTCTTGGGACAATTTGCTTGGAAAATTGTGTTCCGGCCCTTTACTCTGAGGTAGTGGTTGTCTTTGTAACTGAGGTGCATTTCCTGTATGCAGCAAAATGCTGGGTACTGTTATGAATCCAGTTTGTTAGTCTATGTCTTTTTATTGGAGAATTGAGTCCATTGATGTTAAGAGATATTAAGGAATAGTGATTGCTGCTTCCTGTTATTTTTGATGTTATTTTTATGTTTGTGTGGCTATCTTCTTTTGAGTTTGTTGAAAGATTACTTTCTTGCTTTGTCTAGGGTGTAGCTTCCTTCCTTGTGTTGACATTTTCCATCTATTATCCTTTTTAGGGCTGGGCTTGTGAAAAGATATTCTGTAAATTTGGCTTTGTCATAGAGTATCTTCATTTCACCAAATATGGTAATTGAGAGTTTCTCTGGGCATAGCAGCCTGGGCTGGGATTTGTGTTCTCTTAGGGTTTGTATGAGAACTGCCCAGGATATTCTAGCTTTCATAGACTCTGGCAAGAAGTCTGGTGTAATTTTAATAGGTTTGCCTTTATATGATACTTGATATTTTTCTCTTATTGTTTTTATTTTATTTCTTTGTTTTGTGCATGGTGTTTTGACTATTAGATGACTGGAGGAATTTCTTTTCTGTTCCAATATATTTGGAGTTTTGTATGCTTCTTGAATGTTTATGTTCATTTCTTTCTTTAGGTTAGGGAAGTTTTCTTCTATAATTTTGTCGAAGATATTTACTGGCCCTTAAATTGGGGAATCTTCACTCTCTTCTATATCTATAATCCTTAAGTTTGGTCTTCTCCTTTTGTCCTAGATTTCCTGGATGTTTTGAGTTTGGAACTTTTTGCATTTTGCATTTTCTGTGACTGCTGTGTCATCGTTTTCTATGGTATCTTCTGCATCTGAGATTCTCTCTTTTATCTCTAGTATTCTTTTGGTGACGCTTGCATCGATGACTCCTGATCTCTTTCCTAGGTTTTCTATATCCAGGGTTGTCTCCCTCTGTGATTTCTTTATGGTTTTATTTCTGTTTTTTAGATCCTGGATGGTTTTGTTCATTTCCTTTGACTGTTTGATTGTGTTTTCCTTTAATTCTTTAAAGGATTTTTGTGTTTCCTCTTTAAGAGCTTCTAGCTGTTTACTTGTGTTCTCCTGTATTTCATTAAGGGAGTTATTTATGTCCTTGTTAACATCTTCTATAATCATCATGAGATATGATTTTAAATCTGAGTCTTGCTTTTCTGGTATGTTGGGGTATCCAGGGCTTACTGTGGTGAGAGAACTGGGTTCTGATGATGCCAAGTTGCCTTGTTTTCTGTTCCTTATGTACTTGACCTTACCTTTTGCCATCTGGTTATCTCTGGTGTTAGCTGATCTTGGTCTCTCTGACTGTGTGGTTCGTCTATCCTGCAAGCCTCTGTTTCAGTACTCCTTGGAGACCAGCTCTCTCTGAGAGAAATTTGGGTTTGGAGAGCTGTAGTACAGGGTCAGTTCTGGGGTACAGACAGAAACCAGAAGGTTCCTGTCCCCAAATGTTCCTTGGTTCCTGTGTCCTGATGGCTCTGCAAAGGTCCCTCTTGAGCCAGGAATTTGAACAGAAGTGGTGGTCTTGCCTGTGCTTGAAGGTGTTTCGGCACTCCTGGGAGACCAGCTCTCTTCTGGCACTATTAGAATATGGAACCCTGTGTCACAGGATCAGCTCCCAGGCCGCAGAAGGACACCAAAATGCTACGCCTTGTTCCATGTATGCTTAGGGTCCCAGGTGGGTTCCTCTGAGCAGAGGTGCTGGTCTTAACTCTGCTCACAGGCTTGTCCACACTCCTGGGAGGCTAACTTTCTTCTGCTTCTATTTGTTTATGAAGTCTTGTGGCACAGGCTCAGGTTCCTGGCCACAGATGGAAACCGGAAGGCTCCTGTCCCAGGCTGTTCCTCTGTCCCTGTGTCCTGAGGGTTCTGGGAGGGTCCCTTTGAGCAGAAGTGCTGGTCTTATCTCAGTTCTCATACTTGTCCACACTACTGGGAGGCTAGCTCTCTTCCTCCTCTATTTTGGTATGGAGCCCTGTGGTACATGATTAGCTCCCTGGCTGCACACATAAACCAGAAGACTGCTCCTTGATCCCTGTGTCGTGAGGGTTCCAGGCAGGTCCCTCTTAGCAGAGGCACTGATCTTTCCCATTCTCACATGTCTGTCCATACTCCTGGGAGGCTAGCTCTTTCCCTGTGCTATTTGGGTATGGTGCCCTGTGGCACAGGCCACAGGCATAAACCAGAAGGCTCCTGTCCCAGGCTGCTTCTAGGTCTCTTTGTCCTGAAGGTTCCTAGAGGGGGACCCTCTGAGCATATTTGCTGATCTTACCTCTGTTCTTAGGCTTGTCCACACTCTTGGGAGGCTAGCTCTCTCCTGGCTATATTTGGCAATGGAGCCTTGTGGCACAGACTCAGGTGTAGCTCCCCAGCTACAGATGGAAACCAGTAGGCACCTGTCCCAGGCTGGTCCTCAGTCCCTTTGTTCTGAAGGTTCCGGGAGGGTCCCACTGAGCATAGGCGCTGGTCTTACCCCCACTCACAGGTCTGTCCACATTCCTGGGAGGTTAGCTCTTTCCCTGCACTATTTGGGTATGGAGCCATAGTGATCTACTTTCAAATGAAAGTTAGTTTTCTCTAAGGGTGTCTCACTGAAGAAACAAACCAAGTCAAAACTCCATTCCCAGAAGTAGATGGCCACAATAAAAGAAACTCAAGGTCATTTTTGGAAATTGAAGCATAATGCAGGTCTCAGGGCATTTTCTTTTAAAGCCTTACAAGTCTTTTGCATTATATTATAGCCTGTGGCATTCTGGTTTTACAGTATTCTTGTGTGTCTGAAAGTATGTGTTTCTATGCCTATATGTGTTTCTCGTGTTTTCTCTTTTGCTCTTTTTCTTCTTTTTGTTTGCTTTCTTATTACAATTTATTTGTTTTGTTTTTTTAATCTTATGTTATTATTGTTTCTTAGATTTAGCTTTGTTTTCTAAAGAGAAACAGAGTGGTATAGATCCACAAGGAAAAGAAGGTGGGGAGAAAATAGGAGAAGTATGGGAAACTATAAATATATATTGAATAAAAAGAACCTTTTTCCATAAAAGAAAAAAATACAATTTAAATTGTATAAGATATTTAGAACCAAATATATATTATGAATATAAATACATATCCATAAGTATCCTGTGTTTTAGGGTCCTTCCTCTTTCCCACAAGAGTCAATGTTTCAATTGTAAATAAATATTTACACAACAATATGTCAAAGGAAGTGTGATTGTTTCAAATTTCACAGGCCAGATGCCAATATTACATAAGTAAAACATCCTCATGATCTCTGACAGTAAAAAATGAAAGTAAAAAATGGCAGCTTGAAAAGATTAAATAGCTGTAGGCATTGCAGAGAATGGAATGTCTTGAACACAGTCATCTTTTTATTTTTCTAAACTACTTTTCAAACATATTTTCTGTGTATGTTTGTGTTATTAGTGATTAAATGAAAGAATTTTTATGTGCTAAGCAAATGTTCTAATTCTCAGATATGTTTTTGACCACTCAGGATCTCAGTATCTTTTCAGAGTGGCATGATGTGTGTGTGCATGTGTGTGTGTGTGTGTGTGTGTGTGTGTGTGTGTGTGTGTGTGTGTGTGTGTGTGGATGTGGATGTGTGGGTGTGTGGGTGTGTGTATGGGTGTGGGTGTGTGGGTGAGTTTCTTTCATTTTATAACAAGAGAGAATTCTAAAAGCCTCTGAGAAGTTCTTTTTTTCTATATTGCAATGACTAGTAATCTAATTTCTCTTTAGTGCAGAGTCCTATAAGATCACCACTTTGAATGCCATGACAAATACCTATACCAGGATGACTTTCTGGAGTGCATACATATGGCACTATTGGAAAACTCAGATACTAACTACATATTTTTGGAGAGCAGTAATAATAGATAAATCATTTGTATATTACTATGGTTTTACTTTGTTTCAATTGGACATTTAGATTGAATACAAAACTGAATATTGTTCCATAAACAATAACAAAATTGGTTTAAAATTTTTAAGTTTTAGGAAAATAACTAAATATGCAAAAGACAAAAGATCCTTTCAATTGTAAGTTTGAAGGTCCTGACATTTTTCTCGCAGCTCTTAGCTAATTGTAAAAGTCCTTTACTAAAGGATACATACTAAATACCTTACAAAGTCCTGCAGAACACATCTGGCTGGTTTTCCAGATTACACATAGGGGATAGTTGTTTTGTACCTTAGACTTTTTCATAAACTAAAGAATACAAAATTAGCACAATAAAAATATATGTAGAATATGCTGTTATTTCATGTCCAATAACTTACAATTTCCTTAAACTGGCTGTTTTGCTCTGAGCTTGTCCTAAGTGAGAAAAAATAGGACTCACGCAGACATGGCTGATGACTCATTTCATTCTCATTATTTGGTCGAGAAATGTATTTTCAAATTTTCATAATGCACCTTCACTCTGCTGGTTTTTTAAAATTATTATTCATGACATACCCATCTGCTTTATCAAAGATTTTATAAACTGCTAAAAATTTTACTTATTTAAAATAATTCTGAGTGTTTTAACATTTTCCCATGGCCACAAAGAACATTTTACTTGTAAAATTTGTCATAACATAGAAAAATAGGTACTATGCTTTTAATTATAACAATCATTTATTTGACTTAAGGAACTACTCTTCCAGTTTGGCAATATATAGTTCAGCAAAGTACAGGTGCCTCATCCCTTTTGATTGTGTAATGTCTATAAAATATTTCTATTTCCTTTTTCCCTCCTTTTTGTTTTGTTATTTTTTGTTGGAGGGATTAAGATACGAAACTTCAGTAAATGATCTTAAATACTCATTTTCTCAGATTGATGTCTTGGGAGTGTGACAAGAATATATGGATTGTAGGTCTGATTTAATTGTTCCAGAAATACTCAGTAGTTTTACCTGAAAAAGCTCAGCTTTGATTTGAGATCACTGCAAGTTTTTCTTTTACCTTTAATTTACAGAATTACACAAATGTAGTTTTAGAAAAAAATCAACTAAATCAGTAGCAAATAGCAGCTTACTGTAACCTGTGTCTCCTGAAGCTAATGATCTGATATACCAGGACAAATAAAGAAAAGGAGAAGTCAAACTTACGGTTGAAAATTTTGATGTTGAGTTCAGCTCACAAGAGTATTTTTGAGGGCATTTATGGATTATAAAATAAGAAAGAATCAAATCATGGTTGAAATTTCTTGGCATTGAGTATAGCTCACAAGTGCATTTTGGAGCATTTTATCAACTATAAAATTATAAAAATGGATGTTACTTGCTTTAATAAACTACATAAATTCGAGTCAAGATCTTGGCTTGACCTGTAGGAATTATGTGTCTGCTAATCTCTCAGAGCCAGATTGAAAGCAAATCCTGCCTCGTGTAATCTAAAAATGTCACTTGAATCTGTAGAAGAAATTCTAGAGCCAGAGAGAAAAATGAGGCAGGAAAGAAAGGCAAGAGTGCTCAAACAACTCAGAGACCTGGGGAGAAAGACAAGGAGAACAGTGGAAGGCATGTTCCCAACCATGCTCCCAATTAGTATTAGCAGGGAAGCTTTGGAATAGTACCTGTGCCCTACATAGGACTAACTAAATTATGGTTTCTGGGGTATCCTTGGAATTCTATATCTTCTGAATGGAATTCTATTGTTGCATGTAATTATTAAAAATCAATCCATGCTATCGCTGGCTACTCTTTGGGCTGCGGTGATCTCCCTGCCCTCATGGCTATCCCCATGTGGTGGTCCCACCAACTTCTCACAGTTCACTTGCTGATAAGCAACTGTTTTCCCAGTCAACCATCCCATGTGTCAGCATTCCCAAATTTCTGCAGCTAGCTGAGAGCACCCTCTCACAAACCCATGCTTGACTGTGGTTGGTTACCTTCCCCCTGGAGCTCATTTGAGTCGCCTGGAAATGGAAAACACCAGATAATCTTAACTTAGAATCAACAGATAATACAACCACTGAGCACAGAATCTATCGCCCTAAACTCATCATCTATCCTATATTAGAAATTCTCTGGTGGCAGATTCTGGAGGATTCCACCACCAGATCTAACAGTCCCCGTCAACATTTTGCCTTCTTTTGCTCATGCCTCTCCATCTAAAAAGGGGTGTCCCTTTCCCTGTATTCCTTCTTCCTCTCTTGGACCTGGAAGGCCTGCCTACTCCTTTCTCAGTGATTGGCTTCTTGCCATCTTTATTGTCCAATCAATTAATTAGGGAAAAACTCTGCTATATGCAGTTCTATATGGAATTCTAAAAGGCTACATACTGCAGCCAAAGCTACAACTCCCTTTAGACTACTTACCAAGTTTCATATCACAGTGTTTTACAGAAGAAGACATGTGCCCAACTCTGTTGTCTGTGAACAACACCACTTCTTATTTAACTTCATTTAGATTTATTTGCTCCTTTGTTTCAACAAGTAACATTTTGTCTTTTTGGTTTTTTTTGTTTTTTTTTTTTTTTTGATATTGTAAAGGGAAAGGTTTTTTATTGTAGCTATGAGAGAACAGCCAGAGACATCTGGAATACTTGAGAACTTAGAGAGAAAGAAGACTTAACATGTCCAGCAGACTCGACCTGACCATGAGAAAAGCAGAAGCAGAGAGATAAAGGAACATTGATTGAGGGAGAGTGCCAGAGAGCAGAGAGAGAGGGAAGAGGGAGACTGGGATGGACATAGTTGAAAGAGCAGGATTAGATGGAGGAGGAGTAGCTGGAGAGAGAACCATGAGCTGGGGGAGTTTAGGGTAGGGGAGGAGGTGAGAATGGCCAGGATGCCAGCATGCACTTTGAAATATGTAAATGACACTGGTGATACTGAGGGAGACTGAAGGCCACCCTGCACTTTGGTATGCTAATCAGCACCACTGATGGCCATTTATACCTGCTGCATTTTAGAATTTGGAAAAATGGAGTTTACTTTTGACCTGATACATCTATTTCTCTCTGTGTGTCTCTGTCTCTGTGTGTCTCTGTCTCTGTCTCTCTCTTTCTGCTTCTTTCCTTTTTTTTTTTTTCCTTTTTTATTTTTGATACTTTATGTACATTTCCAATGTTTCCCCTTTTCTGGGTCTTCTCTTTGGATACCCCCTGTCCCCTCCCCAACCCGCCTCTAGGAGGGAATTCCAACTCCCACCCCCACCCCCCGGCCACCCACCCCCATATTCCTGCCTTGACATTCCCCTTTACTGGGGCCTCTAACATCCTCAGGCCCAAGGGCTTTTCCTCTCTCCCTGATGGCCATCGAGGTCATCCTCTGCCACATATGTGGTCCAAACCATAAGTCCATCAATGTGTATTCTTTGGTTGGTGGTCCAAACTCCAGGAGGACCGGGGGTGGGGGGTCAGACCCATTGACTCTCTTGCTCCCTCCATGGGGCTGCAAATTCCCTCAGCTCCTTCAGACCTACCTCCAACTCCTCCATCTGGGACCTCACTCTCAGTCCAGAGGTTACTGTTAAGTGAAACTTGGGCATTCTGAACTTTTGGGCTAATATCCGCTTATCAGTGAGTACATACCATGTTCCTTCTTTTGTGACTGAGTTACCTCGCTCAGGATGATACTTTCGAGTTCCATCCATTTGCCTGCAAATTTCATTAAGT
>JAPYYD010005822.1:0-11732 GCA_028551405.1 Uromys caudimaculatus | reverse complement strand
CCCCACTTTCTCTTCTATTAGATTCAGTGTAACTGGTTTTATGTGGAGGTCCTTGATCCACTTGGATTTGAGCTTTGTACAAAGAGATAGGAATGGATCAATTTGCATTCTTCTGCATGTAGACCGCCAGTTGACCCAGCACCATTTGTACAACGCCTAATTTCACAAAGATCATTGACTAACATGACCAGCCAAGATGAAGCTCAAACCTGTCATTTCTGATGCTTGGAAAACCCCTCTCCCTGCAATGACACCCTTTTAGGTAAGGTGCCTAGAATAATTTTTAGCCTTGTCTTCTGAAAAAAACAGGGTATCTGCTGCTACAGTGATCAGCTGCATGGAACTGTCCTGACCATGAGCAAAACAAGGGAGGAATGTTTGTTTTTCCTATAAGGGGAAGTCTGAGCGTATCATGTCAGGGCGGGTAAAGTCCCTTTTTTTCTGCGGAGTGTCGCTCTTCGTCTAAGGTTACTGTTTCACCCCCAGCTCACAGCAAGAAGGAAACTAGAGGAGAGAAGAGGAAGTCTTTATCAAGAAAGCCGGGCTTCCCAGGACTTCCTTCTGCGTCTGCTGGGCCAGAATCACATTGATTGTGCTCTCCCCACAACCACACCTGCTACACTTAGCTTGGTAAATTACCTCCCTGAAGGAGAGCAGGACCTTCCAAGAAGTTCAGGTGGGGAATTATTGAGACAGTGTGTGTCTCTTGTAGACATCTGAAAATTTAGAGGTGAGACAGTTGGGACGAAAACCTCTGATGTAGGTTTCTAGGAGCTCTGGGCTCCTACCTCAGTTCATTGCTTTATTCCTGTGACAAAGTACCTCACAAAAGCAACTTCAGGACGGAAGAGCTGGCCTCTTTTGGCCTCACAGTTCAGGGTACAGTGCCTCATGACTGCTAAGGCAGGTGGCAGAAGAGGGGTCAGCTGAAGTCCGGTAACAGAGAAAAGTTCTCTCTCAATTTCTCCCTTTCATTCAATCCAAGACTCTAGTCCACAAGGATGGTGCTACCTCCATTCAAGGTAGGTCTTCCCACCTCCATGAAGCTTCTCAGAAGATGGCCTCCCAGATACATCCAGAGGTATGTTTCCATGGTGACTCCAAACCAATCAAGTTGGAGGGCAGCACTTATCTGGATGAATCTTGTCAAAAGGGAGACAGAAGAGGCCTTGGGTTCACCTTCAGTTCCATTATTACGGAAGAGGAGAAACTGGGAAACAATGAGTCTGCCAAAATCTCACCAGCAGCCCCCCAGACAGGATCCTCCTGGGAAGGGATCTAGTTTGTAGTCATCCTAACACCTCTAGATGGGAAAGGTCTCATGACAGCTATTAATACTGCATTTGGGGCTGGAGGGAGAGAGTGGGCTCGTGGAGATACTTAAGAAAGCATGTGAAGACCAGCTCAGCCTCCTGGACCATTGCAAAAGGCACTGGGAGAGTGGAGGCTGGTTCCTCGGAGCTACTCTTCCAGCCTTCTGCTAGCAAGGCACCACTCCATGAATGGAGCACACTGTCTGCTCTGGTAAGCCTAGCGTGCAAGGTTGCTACACAGTTAGTTTAGAGAGATGTATGGCTGGCCCTGTTTGATGTCCACACTCTGCAGATGGTGGCTGCTGTTTTTCTTAGGCTCATGAGCTGACTGTACACCTACTCTTCTCCCTCCCTCTCTGCAAAAGGGATCCCCCTGCCATTTCTGGTGTTCTCCCATCTCTGCCCCGGGAAGCTCTGGGCTGAAGTACCTCACAGCCTCACTTGATTTCATCATCTCTCCTTTCTTCCAGGATGTTTCCTCTGAGCTGGGAGGTGGGCACACCCCAATTTCCCTTACCCCTTTACTACCCTGTCAGGCCATTTCTGTGTTCCTGACAAGGTCAGTTCAGCCCCACTGGGAGGTAGAAAGGCCTAGACTACAATTCCACTCATTCGTTTGGCGAGCAGTGGAAGACAAGCAAGCGTGCAATGTGTTAAATGTTTAAATGACTAACAAGCCATAGGTTCTCAACAAATATTTGCTGAATTAACACTGGCCAGCAAAGAAAGGAATGCAATGTATGTTATTGCAGATTTTGATTTTGAAAAAAATCAGAATTTATGGTGCACTAAGGCAACTGCTCAGTGGCTCAAGTCTTGTGGCCTTGGGAACATATTCATCTGCAGAAAATTGCCAAAAGGTAAACTTGAGAAACTGGCTACAAAGCAAGAGGTGGTGACACAAGGGCATGTTGGGTGCATCTCAGGCTGAGTCTGGGTCCTCAAAACCTGACACTAGGAAAGAGTTTCCCCTCACCCTGCAACCCCTGCAGTCTTCTGCCTACTCCATCGATCAACTCCGTCGCCTCTTGTCGCCCAACCCGCAGGGGGTGTCCTACGCACTGTCAGCTCGGGAGTGCGAGCTTGCAAGCGATTGGAAGCCAGAGGCTGTTTTTTCCAGTATGAACCAGATGGATGACCACAGTGTGGACTCACGCACCTTACCCTAAGCACTCCGGGCACGCCAAGGCTGAAAGAAAAGAAAAGTATCCGGATTACTCTAGCAGTAATTTAGGACTGGAGGCGGCGCGGAGCTGAGCGAGCCGAGGTGAGCCTCGCGTGGCCCCGCCCCTCGTCCCGCCCCTTGAGGAGGCTCACCTGGGGTGGGCGGAGCGTGGGTGGGCGGGGCGAGCGGAGGTGAGCGCACGACTCGTGGAAGCCACTGGCTTGTCGTGTCACGACGAGGCTTCCCTTCCTAGGACTCGGGGTGACGCCGCGGAGCGGAGCGCGAAGCCCTGCCGACGTCTGTGGCGGACGAGGGGCAGTGTCCCACGGGCGTCCCGTCCCCACGCGGCGGTTCCGAGCCTTCTGCAGCAGGCAGAGAGGTGAGGTGGGTGGGTGTCGTTCCTCGCTGACTTCCCGGCACACGCCGGGGCCGTTGAACCCTGCCCGGGTGCACCGGGTCGCAGCTGCTCTGCAGGGCGGTCGGTACTGGAGCTGGGCGGCTGGCTTGGGGACCCGCCCTGGGGAGCGGGGCTAAAGCAACTTCCCTAGTTCTGCGGTGGTGGCCAAATGGTGGCAACCTTTCCCCTAAGGAGGCCACCACACCCACTTGGCTACAAGGAAGGAGAAGGAAATATGCCCACATCGTCCCCAACAGGTGCAAATCATCTGATTAGGGCGTTGTTCCCGGATCCCCGAGGTAGATCATACCCAGGATGATGGAGGACACGCGAAAAGTGTTGCTTTATATTTATGAATGTATACAAGCATACATTGACATGGCCTATACCAGCGTTTTCTTGTGAGTCAAGTTTTTAAAGTTAACGGGTTGGCTCCTATGAGAATTTCAGGTAAAATGAGAGCCCTAATAGAGCAAAACTTGTGGAACTTGACTGCGCCCTGGTTTTGAAATGTTCTGGAATTTGAGGAAATATTTTTAGTTTTTGACATTTTACCATTTTAAAACATTTCTCTCAGTCTGTGTTCTTCCCCCGTGCACACATGTGAAAGAGGATAACTTTCAGGAATGGTTTCCTCGTGTGTTAATGGTTGCATCTCAGGTGTTCTGGCTTATGGCAAGAATCCTTAGTCCCTGAACCATCTTGGCTGGCTCTATAATTACATTATTTAAAAACTGATCTTTTAGAATTACTGAATGAAGTTGAAATGTAAATTGAGGATTGGTTTCATTTTGGGGGTGCTGGAGTACACTGGGCCATGAGAAAGATTAACAGCTAAAGATGGGTGTTAGGCATACAAGTCCTTACTCTATTTTTGCATTTATTTGATATTTCCCTTTAAAAGTTGCAACACTACCTCTTTTCCCCCAGAAGGCAAGTCAGTCACCACAGGTGATTCTAGTTTCAGAACCTATCATATATAATTATTTTTCATAAATCAGATATGAATACTGCCTCATCAGACTGATCAGAAAAGATCACACTCTCTCATTCTCTCTCTCTCTCTCTCTCTCTCTCTCTCTCTCTCTCTCACACACACACACACACACACACACACACACACACACATACACAAAAAAGAAGGCACAAGTAAGTGTATGTTAAGTGGATCAAGTTGATGAAGGTTGGTGCTGGCTCAGCTTTTTACACATACACACCATGAACAAACGTGGGGGTTAGGCTGCCTCCCGTCAGGCAGTTTTGTATCAAACGTGTTAGCATTTTTTCCAATGGCTCAAATCCCTTCTAAGTTATACTCAGCAGAAAAACAGGCCTGGGCTTCCTGGTGTGGCTGGGCAGTAGAGCATTTGCCTGACATGCTCCAGGGCCTGGATTGGGTCTCCAGAACCCCTCAGCTCCCCAAAAGAAACCAGAGTAGTGAACATCTGTGTGGTCTGTGTGTCATCACACACACTTCTGTAATATTCTGTATGGCAAAAGTGTATCCAGTGCCGGGCCGTGGTGGCACACGCCTTTAGTCCCAGCACTTGGGAGGCAGAGGCACTCGGATTTCTGAGTTCGAGGCCAGCCTGGTCTACAGAGTGAGTTCCAGGACAGTCAGGGCTACACAGAGAAACCCTGTTCAAAAAACAAAAAACAAAACAAAACAAAAAAGTGTATTCAATGATGAAGACAACATAAGATGAGTGGGGATGTACTTAATCCTTGAAAAAGATCTGTATTGTTTTCCATATTCCACTTTGCTTCCAGGAAAATGAAACAAATATCCAGCAAAGAGCTGACTCCTGCAGTGCTGCTTGGTCCACACCATGCTTTTCCTTTTATCTGTGTGGAGAGATATCTGTGTTCGTCTAACAGTTCTTTTTCCTTGGGTTTTATCCTGTGATTCTTAATGTGTTCTATCATGTTTGCCTGGTACATTGTGAAAGTGGAGGGTCCCAAGAGGGAAGGCTGAAGTTTGGTAAACAAAGAAGGGGATACAGACTCCTGAAAGATGAACTTATATTCTAAGTAGCTTCACTACAACTGAATGTAATATTCCTTTGATTTAAAGAAAGGCACCACATAACACTCTGCCCGTGACAACTGACTGATGAAGTGTTAGAAAAATCACCTCAAAGGAAAATAGGAGACAGCTTATTCTTGAGTCAAAATGGATGACCATGGCCTAGGAACAGATTCAGGTTGGCCCAAATAACACATCCTCATGTGAAAATTGTTTCATAATGATTTTTATGAATAAAAGTCATAAATTAGACCATTTAAAAATATACATTGGTGGAAACATGAGGAAGGCCACCACAGCCTTGCTGTGGGTCTCAGATACTGTCTGATATGTCTGTCCTTAACTCTTGGGTGGTAGAAGCTAGTGGTCCTACTAAGTTAATGCATTCCAAAGGATTTTACTTGATAGTCACATAGATGTTGGGTCAGACAGAATTGGGCAATGAGTGGTTGTTAAGCAGACTAAAGATAGCACAAAATGGTTTGGTTCTAGATCTACACCATTCTAGCTCTCCACAGTCACAAAGCTCTAGTCAAGCCATATCCGTCCGCAGTCACAGAGTTCTAGTCAATTAAACCATATACATATATACTGGGGTGTTCTGTTTTGTTTTCCTTCTGGAAATTTGGCCCACAATACCTCAGTAAAATTGGTCTGATTCAGCTTTCATTGTATGAGTAAAATAAATATGCAATGGTTGCCAGGCACGTAGGTCCATAAAACCACTACCCTTGTTTCTGAGAAATTAGGAAAGCACTGATCCCTTTACAGTCTCGTCAAAACGAGGGGGGAGGTGCGTTTCATTTTTCACCTCCGCTGTCTGCGGCCATCTCACAGTTTATTGAAGGTTAGGCTATAAAGGCTAGGACATATGGACATTAACCATAAGCTAACTAATTCTTTTCCTATAGGTAAGGAGACCTGGATCACAGGTTACCTCGTTGTCTCTGTCCTCTGCTACCTGGCTGATGAAAAGGGGTACTTAAAGGATCCCCACCTTTTTTTTTTTTTTTTTTTTTTTTGGTTTTTCGAGACAGGGTTTCTCTGTGTAGCCCTGGCTGTCCTGGAACTCACTCTGTAGACCAGGCTGACCTCGAACTCAGAAATCCACCTGCTTCTGCCTCCCAAGTGCTGGGACTAAAGGCGTGAGCCACCACCGCCCGGCCCATCCCCACCTTTTTTAAAGAAAGGAGTTTCAGTGGTTTGGTGAAGGAACATCATTACTCATTTCAGGCCTGTCAGAACTCTTTGTCTATGGGCCTATTTCTTTGATAGATACAGAGAAGCTTTTTAAAAAAAAATGTACACAACTGCTCAAGACAATTTACTTAAAATCACCCCCAAACTTGAAAGATCACAGCTCTCTATCAACAGGTGAATGGATTAACAAATTATATTCATAAAAAAGGAAACTATTGACATATAATACTAAATAATGTATATAATATAGATACATCTTTAAAGCATTATGCTAAGTGAATTAACTCATACACAAACACCTACATTTTATAAATTGTTTTTATTCTTGGAGAATTTCATATATTTTGACCATATTCACCCTTGTCCTCCTCACCTTTACCTTCAGACCTACCCAACTCCTAGTTCTTCTTCTTGCCCTCTTCCTCCTCCTCTTCCTTCTCCTCCCCTTCCTCCTCATCTTCTTCTCTTCCTCCTCCTCTTCCTCTTGCTCTTCCTGCTCCTCTTCCTCCTCATCTTCTCTTCCTCTTCCTCCTCTTCCTTCTTCCTTTCTTTCTTCTCTTCTCTCTGTCCTCCTCCTCTGCCTCCTTCTTCTTCCTCCTCCTTCACTTCCTCCTCCTCCCCCTCCCCCCCAGTCCAGTTTATGTTACCCAACTACTCCTGGGTATGGGCCCTGCCCTGTAATGTGGTTGACCTACAGAAGTCACACAATTAACGAAAACTGACACTCCCTCTCCCGGCAGCTACCAAATGCTAGTGGCTCATCAGCAAGTAGTGAGATTTTATGCTCTCCTCTCCCTCTTTCATGCAGGCAGTTTTTCTGGCTTGAGCTTGTGTGGTCTTTGCATGTTGTCACAAATGCAACAAGTCACGTGTATCATCCCGTTGGATCTTGAGAACACTGTGTCTTTCAGGTTATCCACCACCTTTGGTGCTCACGCTCTTTCTGCCCCTTCTTCTTTGAAGCTCCCTGGTCTTTGGTGGAAAGAGTTTGATATAAATGTCTCATTTATAGCTGAGCACTTCACAGTATCTTTTTCTCTGCATGTTAACCAGTTGAAGATCTCTGTGTTAATTGTCATCGATTGCCAGAAGCTCCTTTGAAGAGGGTTGAGAGAGGCACTGATCTGTGGGTATAGCCATAAGTTATTAGGAGTTGTTTTAACACTGTATCCATTTGGCAGAATAATAGTATCAGGTTCTCCCCTAGGTCCTATCAAGCCACAGGTTCTGGGCCCAGTTAACAATACCAGGTATGTGGTCAGTCCATCTCATGGAGTGGGCCTTAGATACAATCAGACAGTGGCTGGTCACTCCCATGACATCTGTGCTACTCAGTGGGCATATTTTGTCAGACAATTTACAATTATAGTTTTTAGGGTTCATAGTTGGCTGATCTTGAACCCCTGGTAGTATGCATAGTACTTTCTGGCTGTATGAAAGCTAGCCAGTTGGGGTGAAGTCTCCAGCTGAGTACTAGCTAGATTTCCCATGTTCTGTGACTTAGCAGGTAGTGTTTTCAGCATTAGGGTTTTGGGTCAATTTCTGAAGAGTAACCAATTACATTGGCAAAAGCCTGCACTGTCTGAGGAATCTATGGAACGTCATTGGCCAATTCAGAATAGCCCTTCATATGTTCTGCTTGGAGATCATCAAGCTTAGGGTCCTTAAAGCCTGGTAAACATGCTAATGTTTTAAAAGAAAAAGATGACAGCAGTCTGATAACCTGGGGACACAAGTGTCTCCCTAGCATGAAATCACTCACATAGCTTTCCAAATTCATTTTCTTCCTAATCCTCTAAATAAGAAGAAGAGAGAGAAAGTTGCCAAGTCTCTAAGTGGCCAGGGAGTGGCCTGATGCTTCCTCTTTTCTGATAGAGGATACTGCCAAAAGTCATTATACGGAATTACCACAAATGTGACACCATATTTACCCTGATTTTTGTGGCTAAAGGGGATAAAAACATTAGAAAGGCAGATTTCTCCCTTGTTGACCCAGAATGGAGAGGAGAGGCGTGGCATTCCAGTCAGCAGCATGCTGCGCTTCTGTGTTTCATCTCATCTGCCCCGCATCGCCTCCTGTGTGCGTGGTAGAGGCGTGTTTTGGCTTTCAACTAAGGGTGACATTGACATCTGAGGGAGCCAAAAGTTGGCTTCAAATGACTTTTTTAAGGTTTTATTTTTATTTATGCATATGTGTGTATTTCTCTCTCTCTCTCTCTCTCTCTCTCTCTGTGAGTGTGTGTGTGTGTGTGTGTGTGTGTGTGTGTGTGTGTGTGTGTGTGTGTGTGTGTGAGATGTGTGTGTGATGTGTGGAGGGTGCCTGAAGTGGCCAGAAGAGGGTATTGGATCTCCTGGAGCTGGCATGGAGATGCTTGTAAGCTATGTAACAAGGATGTTGGAAATCAAGCTTGGGTCCTCTGGAAGAACAGCAAGGGCTTTAAACCTTGGGTCATCTCTACAGCTCTCCTTTGTTGTTATTTTTCTGATAAAGGGTCTTTGGAACCCACGCTAGCCTCAAATGCTGCATGTACCTGAGATGACCTTGAAGGCCTGCCACACTGCCTCCTGCTGTGATTCCCACTCTTGGTTTTCTCTGGCTCTGGGTATTGAACCCATGGTTTACTGCATGGTAGTCAAGAACTCTATCAGTGGGGCTGTGTTCTCAGCCTTTCAAACCATTGGAAGAAGAAAAACTTAGAGTCCATGTTATTCTCTTTATTTATTATACACTTTTTTATTTTTGAGACAGAGTTTTGCTCGGTAGCCCAGGGCCTCAATGTGTATCCCAAGCTAGCCCTGAGCTTGTGTGTAGCCTTCCTTCCTCAGCCTGCTGAGTGCTGGGATTACAGGCATGGGTCATCTCACCTGGCTTCACATATGTTGTTGTTTGGGAGAGCAGTGGGGTGATGACGTGTACGTGGAATGGTGTGCCCGCCTGTTCATGTCTCTGGGGGCCAGAGGTTGATGTCAGGCATCTTCCTCTGTCACTCTCCAGCTTGCTTTTTGAGAGATGATCTTACTGAACTTGAAGTCCACCATTTCAACTAGACTAGCACGCTAGAAAGCCCCCAGGATCCATCTGTTCCTGTGCCAGCTTCAGTACTGGGTTACAGTCACACCCAACCACGCCTGGCTCTTTTATAGGTATTCTGGGGATCTGAACTTGCTTCCTCATGTTACCCACCAATCCACCCACCATGCCTCTCACAGCCTTGTTTAATTCTCACAAATCTGTCTTACACTGGGTATCACAGCCCATTGTGCAGAAGGGAATTGTGCTTGGAAGACTTACTAGTTAGCTTTATGGCCTGTAACTAGTAAAGTCATGTGACTAGAGTTTCGGGGCAGAAGCCTGAGCTCAGCAGTTAGGTTTACCCCCCCCCCAACACATACACACACACACACACACACACACACACACACACACATTCCAATACTACAATTATAAAAAAGCAAACAATGATAAAATAGCAGAAAAAGGGGATTCAGTCACCATTTTGGGAAAAGGGACAAGGGGGTTCAGTAGCCCCAAGTTCATCTTCAGGGAACCATGAACTTTAGGTTTAAATGGAGAAGGAACTGGGGCAAGGGTTAGAGATGGGAATGCATTGTTACGCAGCCCTGATCAAGGCGTGGTCTGGTTGATCAGTGTCTCTTCTGGTTCTGCAGTGTAGTCCAAAGAACTTGCTATCACTCTTGTCACTTTAGGGGAGCAGTCTGATGCCTACAGGGCAAGTACTTTTGATCCCAGAGGAGCCTTCCTCTGTAAAGACATTGCTTTCAGCTGAGGGTAGTCTGTCACGTGAGGCTTCCCTGTACCTGGGTGTCTTCAGTCTTGAAGGGAATGAGCTAGGTTAGGTAAACAGCTACTCCTGGAGTAAGTTATATGCATGTGCAGAGTCAAGCAGGTGTCTGAATCAAAGCAACGGAGGCCTGGTGCCTGGCTTTCAGCCTGCATTTAGTTACTCTGCAAGTCTTGGTGCGTTTTATCAAAAGTAGAATCAAACTACCTGTTACAGTAACACCGAGAGCGGCACGTCTCTCTAGGAGAAGTGAGGTCTGCACTACTCCCGGCTTCTCTTCAGTGCCACAGTCTTCATCATGTACTAATATTCCACAATCTTCATTATGTACTAGCTGTCATCTAGGTGCTAGCTTGATAGTACAAACTCAGCACACTAGGCACATAAATCATATCCAGTCAACAGAAATGTCTTATTAGACAAGCACAGAGTTAAGAAAAAAAACTGAGCCTGCACTGAACAATCAGATCTGGACCCAAGAGATGGCAGCTTCTGAGGCTAAGGTGGAAGGATCTTGGGTAGGCCCTCCATGTCAAAATGAAGTAATCAAAAGTAACAATGAGGTACTATTACAGCAGATCAGGTGTGGAGCACATGCTTAGAATCTCAGCAACTCTGGAGGCTGAGGCAGAATAAACAAATTCAAGGCCAGCCTGGGCCATATGGCAAAACCCTATCTCAAACAAACAAATTCAGGGGCTGGAGCCAGCACTTGCCTAGCATCCTCCAGGCCCTGGGTTCCACTATAAGATATTGTTTTTATTTTTGTTTGCATGAATGTGCATGTGGTATATATGTATGTATACACATGCATACATGTGTGTATATGCATGTTTACATGTACTGGCTAGTTTTGTGTATCAACTTGACACAAGCTGAAGTTATCACAGAGAAAGGAGTTTCAGTTGAGAAAATGCCTCCATGAGATCCAGCGGTAAGGCATTTTCTCAATTAGTGATCAAGGGGGGAGGGCCCCTTGTGGGTGGTACCATCTGTGGGCTGGTAGTCTTGGGCTCTATAAAAAGCCAGCTGAGCACGCCAGGAGAAGCAAACAAGCCAGTAAGCAGCATTCCTCTTTGGCCTCTGCATCAGCTCCTGCTCCTTGACCTGCCTGAGTTCCAGTCCCGACTTCCTTTCATGATGAACAGCAGCATGGAAGTGTAAGCTGAATAAACCCTTTCCTCCCCAGCTTGCTTCTTGGTCATGGTGTTTGTGCAGGAATAGAAACCCTGACTAAGACACATGTGTAGGGGCACACTATGGAATGACAACTGGGCATGTATGCTTGCATGCATGTGAAGGCCTTAGGCTGATGTCAGGATTGATCCTCAATCATTCTTCCACCTTATTTATTAGTCAGGGTCTCTCAGTCAAACATAGAACTCCCCAGTGTGGCTAGTGTAGCTAGTCAGGTTGCTGTGGGGATCCTGTCTCCACCCTCTAAGGCTGGAGCTGCAAGCTGGCTGCCATGCCACCTGTTATTTATGTGGCTTCTAGAGATTCACACTCTAGTCCTGCTTCTCACGCAGGAAGTGCTTTAACCACTGAGCCATTTCCCCAGCCCTCAAGCACCAGAAGGAAAAAAAAAAATTAAAGGACCAACCAAAGACAAGTTCAGAGGCTCTTGCCCTTTGGAAATTTGAAAAGGCTTGTGTTTAATGCTGCATGTGCCTGTTCAAGGGAACATGTCGGGCGACTGTGCTTGTGTTTAATGCTGCATGTGCCTGTTCAAGGGAACATGTCGGGCGACTGTGCTTGTGTTTAATGCTGCATGTGCCTGTTCAAGGGAACATGTCGGGCGACTGTGCTTGTGTTTAATGCTGCATGT
>JAPYYD010005821.1:0-11732 GCA_028551405.1 Uromys caudimaculatus | reverse complement strand
CTTGTCCCTGATTTTAGTGAGATGGCTTCGAGTTTCTCTCCATTTAGTTTGATGTTGGCTAATGATTTGCTGTATATTGCTTTTACTATGTATTCCTGATCTTTCCAAGACTTTTATCATGAAGGGATGCTGAATTTTGTGAAATGCTTTTTCAGCATCTAATGAATGACCATGTGGTTTTTTTCTTTGAGTTTGTTTATGTACTGGATTACATTGATGGATTTCCGGGTATTGAACCATCCCTGCATCCCTGGGATGAAACCTACTTGATCATGATAAATGATCGTTTTGATATGTCCTTGGATTCGGTTTGCGAGAATTTAATTCAGTATTTTTGCATCCATATTCATAAGGGACATTGGTCTGAAGTTTTCTTTCTTTGTTGGGTCTTTGTGAGGTTTTGATATCAGTGTAACTGTGGCCTCATAGAAGGAATTGGGGAGTGTTCCTTCTGTTTCTATTTTGTGGAATAGACTGAAGAGTATTTGTATTAGGTCTTTTTTGAAGGTCTGATAGAATTCTGCAGTGAACCCATCTGGTCCTGAGCTTTTTTCAGTTGGGAGAATTTTAATGACTGCATCTATTTCTTTAGGCATTATGGGACTTTTTAGATGGTTTATATGATCTTGACATAACTTTGGTATTTGATATCTGTCTAGAAAACTGTCCATTCATTCAGATTTTGCAGTTTTGTTGAGTATAGGCTTTTGTAGTAGGATCTGAGCATTTTTTGAATTTTCTCAGAAACTGTTGTTATGTCTCCCTTTTCATCTCTAATTTTGTTAATTTGGATCCTGTCTCTGTGCCCTCTGGTTAGTCTGGCTAAGGGTTTATCTATCTTGTTGACTTTCTCAAAGAACAAACTCCTGGTTTTGTTGATTCTTTGTATAGTTCTTTTTGTTTCTACTTGGTTGATTTCAGTCCTGAGTTTGATTATTTCCTGCCTTCTACTCCTCTTGCGTATATTAGCTTCTTTTTGTTCTAGGGCTTTCAGATGAGCTGTTAAGCTGCTAGTGTATATGATCTCTCCAGTTTCCTTTTGGAGGTACTCAAAGCTGTGAGTTTTCCTCTTAACACTGCTTTCATTGTGTCCCATAAGTTTGGGCATGTTGTACATTTATTTTCATTAAACTCTAGGGAGTCTTTAATTTCTTTCTTTATTTCTTCTTTGACCCAGTTATCATTGAGTAGAGCATTGTTCAGCTTCCAATTGTATGTGAGCTTTCTGTTGTTATTGTTGCCATTGAAGACCAGCCATAATCCGTAGTGACCTGATAGGAGGCATGGGATTATTTCAGTCTTCTTGTATTTGTGGAGGTTTGTTTTGTGACCGATATATGGTCAATTTTGGAGAAGGTACCATGAGGTGCTGAGAAGTAGGTATATTCTTTTGATTTAGGATGAAATGTTCTATAGATATCTGTTAAATCCATTTGGTTCATAACATCTGTTAGTTTCACTGTATCTCTGTTTAGTTTGTGATTCCAAGATCTGTCCACTGATGATAATGGGATGTGGAAGTCTCCTACTACTATTGTGTGAGGTGCAATGTGTGCTTTGAGCTTTAGTAAAGTTTCTTTTATGAATGTGGGTGCCCTTTCATTTGGAGCATAGATGTTCAGAATTGAGAGTTCTTCTTGGTAGATTTTTCCTTTGATGAGTATGAAATGTCCTTCCTTACCTTTTTTAATGACTTTTGGATGAGAGTCAATTTTATTGGATATTAAAATATCTACTCCAGCCTGTTTCTTGAGACCATTTGCTTGGAACTTGTTTTCCAGCCCTTTACTCTGAGGTAGTGTTTGTCTCTATCATGGAAGTGTGTTTCCTAAATGCAGTAAAACGCTGGGTCCTCTTTATGGATCCAGTCTGTCACTCTGTCTTTTTATTGGGGAACTGAGTCCATTAATGTTAAGAGATATTAAGGAATAGTGATTGTTGGTTCCTGTTATTTTTGATGTTACTTTTAGGTTTGTGTAACTATCTTCAGTTTGTTGAAAGATTACTTTCTTGCTTTTTCTAGGGTGTAGTTTCCCTCCTTGAGTTGATGTTTACCATCTATTATCCTTCGTAGGGCTGAGTTTGTGGAAACATATTGTGTAAACTTGGTTTTGTCATAGAATATTTTGGTTTCAACATCTGTGGTAATTGAGTGTTTTGCTGGGTATAGCAGCCTGGGTTGGCAGTTGTGATCTCTTAGGGTGTGTATGAGTTCTGGCCAGGATCTTCTAGCTTTCATACTCTCTGGTGAGAAGTCAGGTATAATTCTGATAGGTCTGCTTTTATATGTTACTTGACCTTTTTCCCTTACTGCTTTTAATATTTTTTCTTTGTTTTGTGTATTTGGTGTTTTCACTATAATGTGAGGGGACAAATTTCTTTTCTGGTCCAATCTATTTGGAGTTCTGTAAGCTTCTTGTATATTTATGTTCATCTCTTTCTTTAAGTTAGGGAAGTTTTCTTCTATAATTTTGTTGAAGATATTTACTGGTCCTTTATGTTGGGAATCTTCACTCTCTTCAATATCTATAATTCTTAGGTTTTGTCTTCTCATTGTGTCCTCGATTTCATGGATATTTTAGGTTAGGAGCTTTTTGCATTTTGTATGTTCTTTCATTGTGTGTCAATGTTGTCTATGGTATCTTCTGCTCCTGAGATTCTCTCTTCTATCTAATGTATTCTGTTGGTTATGCTTGCATCTATGGCTCTTGATCTCTTTCCTAGGTTTTCTAACTCCAGCATTTTCTCCCTTTGTGATTTCATTATTGTTTCTATTTCTGTTTTTAGTTCCTGGATGGTTTTGTTCATTTCCTTCCTCTGTTTGATTGTGTTTTCCTGTACTTCCACCTGTTTGATTGTGCTTTCTTGTAATTCTTTAATGGATTTTTTATGTTTCCTCTTTATGGGCTTCTAGCTGTTTACCTGTGTTCTCTTATATTTCTTTAAGGGAGTTATTTTTGTCCTTCTTAAAGTCTTCTATCATCATCATGAGAACTGATTTTAAATCTGAGTCTTGCTTTTCTGGTGTGTTGGGGTATCCAGGGATTGCTGTGGTGGGAGACCTGGGTTCTGGTGATGCCAAGTAGACTTGGTGTCTGTTCCTTATGTTTTTGCCCTTGCCTTTTGCCATCTTGTTAACTCTGATGCTAGCTGATCTTACTCTGTCTGGCTGTGGCTTGTCCCTTCTGCAGGTCTCTGTATCAATACTCCTTGAAGACCAGCTTTCTCTGAGATGTGTTTGGGCTTGGAGTGCTGTGGCACAGGGTCAGCTCTGGGTGCAGACAGAAACTAGAAAGATCTTGTCCTCAGCAATCCCTTGGTTCCTGTGTCCTGATGGCTCTGTAAGGGTCCCTCTTGATCCAGTGAGTTTGAACAGAAGTGGTGGTTTTGCCTATGCTCGAAGGTGTGTCAGCACTCCTGGGATACCAGCTCTCTCATGGAGCCCTGTGGCCCAGGCTGACGTCCCAAGGACCCAGTGAGCAGTGGTGCTTCTCTTATCCCCACTCACGGCTTTTCCACGCCCCTGGGAACGTGACTTTCTCCCAGTACTGCTTGGCTATGGAAATCTGGTGGCTCAGTCAGAGGTCTTCTGCACAGATGGAAACTGGAAGGTTCCTGTGCCTGACTTTACCTCAGTCCCTGTGTCCCGCGGGTTCCAGGTGTGTCCCAGTGAGCAGTGGTGTTCATCTTAACCTCACTCACAGCTTTTCCACACTCCTGGCATGGTAGCTTTCTCCTGACTCTACTTGGCTATGGAATCCTGGTGGTCCAGACCCAGGTCTCCTGCCACAGGTGGCTCATCTATTCTTATAAAACAAAAAATTGGATGAGTAACATCATGTATTCTTACTGTTGGATTCAGCTTTATATTGAAACAAATTATATATAAATATTAGAAATAATTAAAATTAGCTCCAGGAATAGAAACAGAATGTCGTTTTTTCACATGTCTAATTATAAAAGTTTTTTGTTCATTTTTAATTTATTGTCATAAAAAGGACAAATCATATTGTACATGTCCATATGTAATATGGTTTTCATATATTGTGAAGAACATATACATTTAAACATATACTCAAACATATGACAAAGGCTTTTATTTTGTTAACTTGAAAATAGGAGCTTGAACTACAGGTCATATGTCCATAAGGAAAACACTGGAATGAAGCAGATGATGAACCATCATCTTCATGGCTCTATGTGTCTGCTTCATAGTTTTAACAAAAGACACACTGATATAACTTGCTTCATAAAGGCAAAATATTGCTTCTGAACATTTCCCCATATTGCACTAGTAGTCCTTGTCTGCTAGTCATTATGAGTAAACACAAATTGTTAATTAGGTAGAAGAACAACAAACTGTTAACATAGTTTCACAAAGTAAAAAAAAAAAAAAAAAAAAAAAAAAAGGCAAGAGCCTTCGGAAGGAAAGCCAAAGTTGTTCTCAGTGTCTCACACTTAGCCAGAGAATGTTGAGGGAGGACTAGGAACACTGCCTCCACTTTTGAGAAAAAGAGAAAACAATCATATCCATATAAACTTGAGTTTACCACACAGTTTCTATTCAGATGAATGCTTATAGATCTAAGAAGTCTACTATAAAAGGGAATGTTTTCTTCATGTCTTTCCATAAGAAGATAGACTTACTGCTAGCTCAAGTGGAGACTGAACTCGGGCAGAATAAGTGTTTCAACACATTGATAGTCATATCATCAATCATCACAAGACATAATAAATGAACACTACTAAGATGGACTTAGTTTAAATTATATCCTTTTATTCTTTATTTTTGTATATTTGCTGTTTATGCTGATACAGAGACAGGGTTGAGTGTATTTATAATTACAACCAATGGCTAGAAAGGACTCGGGAAATCGCTTTTACCAGCAAAATGCTTGCCACACAAACATGAGAGTCTGAGTGTAGTGTTGTGCCCAGATTGTAAAAACCCAAAGAGATCACCAGAAATCACAACCCCTCTGTAATCACATGAGTATTTATTCAAACTTGAGTTTGGGCCACTAGCCTTCCTGACAGAACAGGAATGAGAGTGAACACCCCAGGACTAAGTGAAGGGGATTTATAAAGGAAAAAAACTGCAAGTGGGGGTTTCCAAGCCTTGGCATTACATGAGAGGGTAAAGGAATGCTGTCCTTCAAACCTGATAACATTTTTTCAGACAGTGAGGCAGAAAGGAACCTTTCTGACCTGGGAAAGGTAACTTGTGCTATCAGAAGCTGATGTATTCTTACAACTGGCCACACCTGTCTGGGAACACTTAACTGCCCTTCTCTCATGGCCAAAAAGTGGAGCATTTATCTTTTTCAAGGATACTTGGTTCGTTTTTCTCAAGGACAGGAGCCATCTGCATGGGGGAGGTTGGGATATATATTCCCAAAGTGAGCATTTGCCAATCCCTGGGGAGGTTGGGGGGTCGGGGTAGGGGGTGGGTTTTATAGTGCTAGCAGCTCTCACTCCCACAGGGTCAGGAGACCACAGGATTTGATACATAGGTTTCCTGTGTCTCTTCATATAGAACCTCAGCACTCACTTAGAAAACTAGATATGTTACAAGAGGAGGTGAGATCTTAATAGTTCTGAGCCCCCAGAGCAGCCAGTCTAACCAGTCCATAAGCTCCAGGTTTAGTGTCTCAAAAAACAAATGGAGAATGATAAAGGAAGACATTCAACACTTAGTCTCCAATATCAACATGAATCCACATCCACACATGTGCATATAAAGACAAGAAAGGGTTTGATCCTCTCTAAAATCATCAAGAAGCAGATTGTGTAGTTTCTTTACACCCATTACCCAGTGCTGAATACTGAGGAATCAATGAGCATGTATTTCAGCTACGCAGAGTAATTGACTAAATGTTGGAAAGTTTGAAAGTATGCTCTCTTGTCTTCTTTTTTTGCAGAAATTTCAGCTCTTTTTGATTCTGGCACCTCTGTAACATACATGTTTCAAGAACCATACCCGGTGACCAAGAACACAAGTCTTTCCTCTTCTGCTATCTACACAGATACAGCTCCATCCAAGGAAACTATCAAGCTGAATTTCATGACAGCACAAGCCCCCACCCTCTTGCTCTACCTCAATTTCTCTTCTCAGAATTTTCTGGCTATCCTGCTCTCCAGAAATGGTGAGTGTTGGTGGCATGAAGACATAAGGCCAGACTTGCCTGAAAGGGCAGCCCATGTTCTGCAGTAGCCTGCAGAGCCTCACAGCTGAGCAACCTCAGCCAACATTCCTTCCACTTCATCTTTATTAGCCATAATTGGTATTCTGGGCCAGGGTCAATTCGCTACTGAAGTCTAAACATATTGATTTTAATTTGGCTTAATTGTGTTGTGGTGATTTTTTATTATTTGTTCTATGCTGAAATCCATTAAGTGTAAAAGATCATAAGCAGATCTGAATTTCAGGAGGATACTTGCCTGTCACTGCGGGCTGGTAAAGCATAAATGCTGGCTGGTTTTATACATGAGCATTATCCAGGTCTTTGAGACAAATATGATGCAAGAGCTATAATACTGTGGCGCAGGACCTATTTTTGAGAATCTGATTTTTCTCTTAGACTCATCAATTATATATATATATATATATATATATATATATATATGTATATATTTCATTATATATTATATATTATCAATCAATTATATATATGTATATGTGTGTGTATATATGTATATATGTATATGTGTATATATATTTATATATATGTATATGTGTATATATATATATATATACATATATTTGTTCATTGTTATCTGTACACCTTTGCTGGTAACATCCTCAATAAAGTAGAATTTGCAAAGAAAATGTTGCTTCTCAGTTTTCAAGCTATCTGTGACAACAAGGCTGTCAGGATGACAATGATGATTATGAGCATTCAATAAATATGTGAATCAAACTTTGTACAAAAGGTAGACCTAGTAGATCTATGACAATTAGAGAAAGGACAGAAATTACATCATACAAGCAATAATGATGATAACCACATATGATGATCTCATTACTTCTTTTCTTTTTTGATAAGACTATGTCAGGACAACATCTTCTAATTGAGCCATAGCTAAGTACTCTATTAAATCAGAATTGCAACATATGTGATAATTGTTTGAACAAAAGAACCGAGGAAACACACATACATCCCTATTGCATGGTCTCACGCAACACTCTCCTATGATCAAGAATATGGTTCTGCTCCTCTTGCAATTTTCTAGTTCCATGACAGGATTCTAGACTTTTGGTGACCTTATCCCAACCACACAGTTAAACTCAAGGGTAGACTGTGGTGTCCCATAGCAGAAGTGAGGTCTATGGAAGGTGGCATGTATGCAACCTTATCTACACCTTAGGAGCAAATCACATATTTCCTTTGTTTGCTTTTTCTGATGTGTGTGTGTGTGTGATTTTTTTCTCATGGTATACTACATATGACTTGAATATAAAAAGAACTGTTTATTTAGTCTGAAAAGTATAATGAAAACTGGGGAATGTGTGGGATGAACCAACCTAAAGCTCAAAAATAACAAAAAATCATCCATAAAATGCTATAGATGTCATTTATTCTGAAACCAAGATAGAGGAAAGAAACAGAAAGTATTGATAGGCAAGAAAGGAGGGAAAGAAAGACAAGAATCAAGAGGAGGAAGAAAAGGAAGAGGAAAAAAGAAGCAGAAGAGAAAGATGAAGAAGGGGAGGAAGAAGACAAAGAGAAGGAAGAAAGAAGAGAAAGACTAGTTATTTTTTTAAGCCCATGGGACATTGCATCACCTACCTATTACTACTTTAAAAGATTACGGCTAAAAACATCCCAACAGATTAGACCTTCAAGAGTATATCAGACTGTCTTTGGATCCTTGTGCATGAGTAGTTTGAGAGGAGACATATAGGACAGATAGCTAATTCATGGATCAACCAGGAATGTTTCCCAGTACTCAGGCCAGTAATCTTCCTTTTAACCTGCATCACTGTCTTCTGATGTGTTTGGACTATATAAAGATGATTATATAGACAGAAGATAGACTGTCCCTGAAGTGTCTTTAGGGTAGGCTTTCACATACTTATACTAGTCATTGTGTATCTCCGAAAATATGACTGCCAAGAACACATGAAATACAGAACAGGATAATCACTGCATCTAATTATTCTACTGAGTCCATACTGTGATTAACTTTCCTAGTAACTCTGGTAACCCATTGCTACTAATATACCTAGTTTGTCAGGTCTCTACAATTGTAGAAATTGAGGCATGAGGATATCATAGTTCATAATAATATCACAGTAAGTCAGAGAGTGGCCTCAACCTCCCTTTCCCAGCCCAGTAAGTCAGCATTTTGCTTTTTTTTTTTTTTTTTTTTTTCCGTGTGTGAGAATCTCACTGCCCTATGCTCTGAGTGCTGGTATTATGGATGTGTATCACCACACCAGGATGTTTCCTTAATCACAGGGGCAAAATACAAAGTGCTAATCCTTTAACCTTTGAAGCACATAATTCTTTTATATAATTGACAATTCTTTACTAGGGAATCATTATTGAATTCCTCCCTGGCATGTTTTCTTGTGTTTTCCTTTCAAGACATTAGAAGTTCCACCTGACCCTATAGATATTTACATTTTAGGAACTCTGACTCAATTCAATAAACAAGCAGATTCAGAGGTCCTAACTGCTGGTTGTGTAGGTCTCAGGTTCTTATGAATGCTCAGGTGTGCAGCATGTCTTCTCAGGCTGACTCACAAGAGAGCCTCCTGATACAGAAAGCTCTTCTGTTAAGAATTTGTCTCCAATCCTAGAATACACTCACAGAGATGCCCTGGCTATTGTGTCCTAGACACATGGATAGTCCTGGAAACAGCTTATTAAAAGGGAGAAAGCCTACCCAAGCCATTCGCGTCGAGGCCATCAGCATGCGGCCCAGCGGCAGCACCTCCGTTCTTGACAAGTGACAGTATTGAGTGAGCTGGTGACAATAAACCGGAAAATTCTCTGTTTGCACTTTTTATTAAGATGCCCCTCCCCGTTTCTGGGGTGATCTTAAAACAAAAAATAACACGATATTTACAACTCTCACTGGATTTAACAGTGTGGATTCTTGTAGAAACTTCAGAAGACAGGTGGCTCCCCCTACCCCCGACACACACTCCCTTTTTTGGGGGGCAAACATATACCATTTTGTACATCAGCCACGGGGTGACCAAGAGGAGGGTAATGGGAGGGTATCCAAGGGGGGTCCCATTGAAAGATTTATAACTTGTTTTATTGTGGTTTTGTTTTGTTTTTAAATTAAGACTCAGTGTTGCGGTTCTTTTTTTGTTGTTTTTTAAAAAGGTTTTTAAAGTTTTTTTTTTTTTTTTTATTGTTACTTTTACTTCATACTTCCTGTGTATATGTAGGGAATTTATATTAGATATATGTACTTTACGGAATAAATTTTAAGAACTAAAATATATTTTATTTTAAATAAAGCAATGGACCTTTAATCTTTGACAGCTAAATCACTGATTATATATTTGCTGAACTGATTTAAGGGTTTAAAAACATTGTATTCAGAGTTTTATTTTTGGACTTGAAAGCCTTCTTAATAAAGTTGTTTTCCTATAAAAAAAAATAAATAAATAAAAAGGAGAAAGCCAGGAAGGGCTCAGGCTAAAAATCTTAGACCCACAAGGTCATATCCCTTTATAGATCATTTACATAATTACCTTCCTTATCTTAGGGACTCGTTTTGCACTTGCTGTGTTTTGTTAAAGAGTAGTCTTCTGGGAAGCGATTTCTATGCTAATTGGCTCTTTTTGTATGCTAATCTTGATCAGCTCCCTCTTCTCCTGCCCTCTCACCATACTTCCTCTCTGTGTTCCCTTAGGCAGTATATGGTCCAGTAGTCTGGAAGATGGTTTACTTAAAATCTGTGGTACTTCCTATCATCTCTTTGTCCCTCAAAGGAACTGCTGAGGGACTGGTTTATATTGTTTTGCTAACACTTATAGTGATTTTTGGTATGATAAATAAAAGAGTCAGCAAGCAAAGCTTGTTGCTGTGTCCACACTACATGAAAAATGACAGATTTGGAAACTAATTAAAATGTTCAAAAACCAATGGAGATAGAGTTAGAGTCATTAGATTTCTGAAGCAATCTAGCTAGAAGGAAGACTTTGACAGAAAACCCACAGAATCAACTAACTTGAACACATAGGTCCTCACAGAGACTGAATCACTTACCAGGAAACCTGCATGGAAATAATCTACTAGGTCCTCCACACATATGCTACAGTTGTGTAACTTGAACATAGAAGTGGGAGCAGGAGCTGTCTCTGACTCTGTTGCCTGCCTTTTGGACCCTTTCCCACTACTGGGTTTCTCTGTCTAGCCTCCATAGACAAATAGGTACCTAGTCTTACTGGAACTGGATATGTATGCATGCTATTTGGTATTCATCAATGCCTCTCTTTTTATGAAGACGCATGATGGAGTCGATAGAGGGGAGAGGAGGAGAGGAGAAAGTACTAGGAGAAAAGGAGGGAGGGGAAACTGCCATCAGAATGTAAAATAAATAAAATTTAAAAGACAAAAAGAAGAAACATAAGTGTTTAGTAATTATACCTGTGGAACAAATGTCTTTAGTAGCATTAAATTCCTTGTCATTAGTGGTCTTCAGATAACAATAAAGTGATTATTTGCTGAGAAAATGATAATAATAAATGAAATGAAATAATAGTAATAATAAAATAAAATGAAAATAATAGCCCTAAAATTAGGTGAGAGACAAAATAACAACTGGCAATAGGTGAGCTTCTTCCTCTGTCTTATTCTGTGATTCCTTATTCCTTCCTTGTACTGTCTTCCATGAATGCCTATAAAAACTTTCTTTGCAGATCTTGAAGTGTTCCTGGAGGAATTAAGAATTGATGTCTTCAGTGTAGTCCTACTATACTCTACAGCATTAAGTCATAGACCTGATTAACAGTGATCAGGAGCTAGGAACATTTTAATGGACTCTGGGTACTCTACAATGAAAGTGTGCTTTTGAACCCAGAGCAGTGGCACCTATGTAGAAGTGGAGGCAAGAGGCCAACATTCAATGTCATGCCAGCTTTGTAGCATGCTTAAGAGCAGACTGGACTACAAGAGATCCTGTCTCAAAAATAGAAAATAGTCAGCTTCTTTTTTGGAAGTTAGGGATCTTCACAAGTTGAAGTAATGATAAACAGAATGAAAGTTTAATTAGTGAAGATCTTTACCTGGAAATCTTTTGTAGTCAAGAACCACTCACAAACATTTCGAGTAGAATCAACAGTTAGTGTTAGAAAGCTTCTAACCTTGTTCTGATTTTAAGATAACTTTAGGAATTTGGTAGTGATGAAGAGATGGCCATCTTAAAAGGAGTCCTATTTGGTCTATTGGGAGGATGTAAACTTCACTTCCAATAATTTGGGGTAAGATGCCAAGGTGCAGGATTAGAAGGATAAAAATTGTAAACACTCAGCCAAGTTCTCCTCCTGTAAATTTATTTTACATAATCAATCAGACCAGAGGTGAGAAGATGCCTGTGTGTCAAAGCCATGTGCGTGAGCATTGGCCTGGCAGTAGTTCAGTTTGGCAGGACTGAGGTTCATCATTGACCTTTGTGTTGGTGTTGATATCTCCAATTCTAGACTTGGATTTGCTCAGCCTAAGCTGTTGCTGTCACTTCAAGTCATAACAGGGCCTGGTACTTAAACA
>JAPYYD010005820.1:0-11733 GCA_028551405.1 Uromys caudimaculatus | reverse complement strand
CTCTGTCCAGCAGTTACTGTAAAGTGAAACTTGGGTATTCCGAACTTTTGGGCTAATATCCACTTATCAGTGAGTACATACCATGTTCCTTCTTTTGTGACTGAGTTACCTCGCTCAGGATGATATTTTTAAGTTCCATCCATTTGCCTGCAAACTTCACGAAGTCATTGTTTTTAATAGCTGAGTAGTACTCCATTGTGTAAATGTACCACATTTTCTGTATCCATTCCTCTGATGAGGGACATCTGGGTTGTTTCCAGCTTCTGGCTATTATAAATATGGCTGCTAGGAACATAGTGGAGCATGTGTCTTTATTACATGTTGGAGCATCTTCTGGGTATATGCCCAGGAGTGGTATAGCTGGGTCCTCAGTAGTATTATGTCCATTTTTCTGAGGGTCCGCCAAACTGATTTCCAGAGTGGTTGTACCAGCTTGCAATCCCACCAACAACAGAGGAGTGTTCCTCTTTCTCCACATCCTTGCCAGCATCTGCTGTCACCTGAGTTTTTGATCTTAGCCATTCTGACTGGTGTGAGGTAGAATCTCAGACTTGTTTTGATTTGCATTTCCCTGATGACTAAGGATGTTGAACATTTTTTTAGGTGCTTCTCAGCCCTGCGAAAAATGTCAAAACTTTTAAGACGTCACTATTACTAATCTTTCCCTTGTTTCCTTCTGTGCCCCAAGGTTCCAATATGGCTTAATACAGCGCTAGATCCTCTTGTCAAATTGTGATAGTGAATTTATTTTCAATAGTCATGCTTTAGGAGAAATCCAGCATCCTACTCTTTGCTGTCTCCGCCCACAAGTTGTCTGTTTGATGCAACATCCTGACCAGCCACCTTTGACTGTACCCATCTGTTCAGCATCGCATGAATTTCCTAGATTCAGACACCTCACTAACCAACATTTGCCTCCACCACAAGGCCAGAAGCCCAGTGCCCGGGGCTCAGCAGCTATGTATGGAATGAATGTCTGACCCCATAATTCACTCAAGCAATCATTGCCCAGAGCTGGATCAGCCATGAAGTTCAGACCATCATCACTGTGGTCTTTCTCTTACCTCTCTGTAGGAATAATGCTGGAATCTTGGACTCTGTCTTTCTCTTTCTTATCATCCACCCTTCCTGCCTCTGGTCACATTCACAGTCTCTAACCAACAAAGCCAGAGACTGAGAGTAACTAACAAAAGAGGCAAGGAACACACCCAAAAAGACTTCTGAGAGTAGATGGCTCAGGGTTCCTGACTCTTGGGATTCCAAAGTTATTCCTACAGGGAGGTGGGAGACAGACTTCATGGTCTGAACTGCATGGCTGATCAAGCTCAAAGGCAGTGATTGCTTGGATCAACCGTAGGGTCATGTATTCATTTCATACATAGCTGCTGAGGCCCAGACACTGGGCTCCCAGCCTTGTGGTGGAGACAAATGTTGGTAAGTGAATCATAACCAGTGTGAGGTGTCTGGATCTAGGAAATTTACGAGCTGCTGAGCAGATGGGTCCAGTCAGGTGGCTGGTCAGGGGTGTTGCATTAAACAGACAATTGGCGGGTGAAAGCAGCAAAGGGAAGCATTTTGAATCCTTCCTAGCTTAATCCTTTTTATATATTATGTTGGGTTTTGTTCCTGGGTTTTTTTCTCAGTGCTTTTCTAGATACTATTAACTTTTTGCTTACGTAAAGCAACCTTGATAAGCATTGTCTCAATGCCCAGTTAAGTTTGAATTTCAGATCAGGATGCGTGATGAGTTAGTGTGCCCCTAATGTTACTTGGAATTTACCTACACTGGAAAATGTATTTGCTGTTTGCAGGAAATTCACATTTGACCTACTTCCAAACATATGTATGTATTTCTTTCCGAATTTGACAATCCTGTCACAGATGTCCATGTACATGCATGTTCAGGGTGTATGTGTGCACACGTGTGTGCAGTAGTATGTACACATGTGTACACTTTTGCATGGAGGCCAGAGCTTGATAGCTGATATCTTCCATGATTTCTTTCCACCTTATCTCTTTAAGACAGGGTTTCTCAATGAACCCAGCTCACCTATTGGCTAGACTGGTCAGCCAGTAAACTTTGGGGATCTGCTCTTCTCTCTTTCCCCAGTGATAGATTAGAGATGCATGTGACCATTACCAGATTTCTATGTGAATATCAGCAATCTAAACTCATGTTTTCATGTGTTCACAGAAGGCACTTTTCCAACTGACCCATCTCTCTACTGCAAGCCCACTTAGGTGACAGTGTATGGACTTCATCTCTACCTCCCAGTGTGTCCACAGAGATCCTATGAAGCTATGTCTTCTTCAACAACAAGAAGAGTGGGACCTATGATCTCTTAAGTCCATATTCATCACATGATAGCAACAGAATTTAGGGGAAACTAGGAGAGTTACACTCAGTTAACTGGAGTTCCTTCAAAGAAATGATTTTATGAAAATCTGAGCCTTGTAGCACATGCCTGCAATCCCAGCACTTAAGAGACTGATGTAGGAGGAGCATGAATTCAAGGCCAGCCTGGGACATAGAATGAGACTCTGTCATCTCTAGAATCACACAGGAGACACGCCTGTGAGTACATCTGAAAGAATTTCTAAAACTGTGTGAATTGATTTGGGATGACCCAATATAATCGCAGGTGGCGCCATTCCATGGGATGAGGGTCATGAGCAGAATAAAATGGAGAAAGCCAGCTGAGGACCAGCATTCATCTTTCTGAGCTGCCCGTCTGTAGATGTAATATGACCAACTACCTCAGCCCTCTTGACATCGTGACACCCCATGATGGACTTTTCTTTACAAACAGTAAGCCAAAATAAATCCTTTCTGAAGTTGCATTCATCTGGTTTTTTTGTTATAGCAATGAATAAACTAACTAATAAAAATAGTATATATGTCTGGAAAATGTAGTTTTCTTCAAAGATTTCAGGGTTGTTTTCTGTCTGATTTCATCTCATTGAGTTTACTTTCCAGATAGGCTCTGTTTTCCTATGAGACACTAGATATGCTAGAAGCAGTTCTTGGCCATGAGTACATAATTCATCCATAAGAAGGAAATGGTCCCTTATATTGTGCATCACCTCATGAATGAGGGTCTCCTAATAAGCCATATAAAATCATAAAGGGATACACCCTCTGTAAAATTCCTAAAATAATCAAGGAAACCCTCAATGATGCATTTTCCTTGTGATAGTAAACACAAGAGTAGATTAACGGGAATACCAACCAGTTGTGTGGCTTCCATTCCTGAGTCCTATGCATAGACCTCAGAAGCCCAGTAGGTACATCTGATAAGGTGCCTGCAGGGATCTCTGTATGCATACAGCTCCACCCATTCATCTGATCCTTCATCTACAGTTTCCCTGAAGCCTCCTAGGACAAAGGAGTAGAGGGGGTTAATGCATCCTGACAGAGAAGAACAAAGTCCTCAGATGTTCCTATAGTGTGTCGCCAACTTAGTGTAGTGGACAGCCACTGGTGGCTGTGATCAGCACCCTGTGAGGTTCCGGGATCTCCATAATTAAGACAGCAAAGTCTTACAGCTTCCAGGCTCTGGACTCCATGAGACAAACTGCTATTTTATTTCACACACAAGAAATGCTTGGGTGATGAAATAGAAATGACCTTCCCAAAGGGTCACAGGGAATTTGGGATATTTTCACCATGAATTATAGAGGCAAGGTTGGTTGATCGTGATGGTTGCTAACGTCCTTGCTGGCAAAGTTCTACAGGCTGTAGAGAAGACTGAACCTTATTTGTGCCTTTAAAGCAAAATTTCCATTGCTACTGAGCTTTCTGCATAGCAAAAGCTCACACGATGTTTCATACATTGCCTTTCTACTAAGGGAAGGGAAAGCCATTATTTGAATGCATTCAAGTATCATTGACAGGAAACTGCTGCCTTCAGAAGGCTGGCTGTGGATTGTGTTCATATAAAAACGCTTGTATGCAGATTAAAATGCTGAAAGAGACACTTGTCAGCGTAACCTTCAGAAAACCAAAGACTTATAACCTGAGTGCATATGCATAATGAGAAGAGGAAAAGTCATGAAAGCTTGCTTGCTCTTACTGCAGCCTGTAGGGGCTGGGAACTGGTGATGCCATCAAACCAGAGCTCAAATGTTATTCTTCTCCTGGTAGACACCATAGGAATGGCATTGAACTCAACCTTCATGACCTCAGCTTCCTTTCCTGTGGTATAGCAATTTGAGGTAGGGCATCTCTAATATCACTACAAGCTCTAGTGTCCCAATTCTGTTATATATATCTGCTGATACTTACACATCCTAAACACCATAGTGAGGATAGGGTCAGTAAGTATGTGTAAAACACAGTCCTCTGAGCAGAACTACCATCCTGTTCCTCAGAGCAGCTGTGACAGCATGCAAGCCAGGCAGCACTCTTCTGAGCTATACTCCTGACCACACCACAAATATTTATCCCATAGCTTCCTCAACTAGCAGCCTTGGTGGTATCAAAGAGAACTTGCTCAGTTAGGCTTTGTCTGAAGAAACTGATGTGGCTGGATTGACCTCCACAGACCAATAAAAACCTCTCCATATCAAAGGAAGGAAATTCTGCCTTCTTGGTTCATTTGAGATGTGCTCCTTGAAACCCCCAGCTCAGCTGTTTGGTGCCAGAAGCCTAGCTTTCAGTCTGTCTCTGCATCAGCATGACTTATTGAGCTTAGTCATCTCCAAGTTTTGATTTCAAGTGAGTGATGAACTTCCGTTGTTCGTTGTCGGGGTACCAATTGGCCCAATATTGGTAATTGTGGAAAGAGGGAAGCCAACAGAAAGGATCAGGGATGGAAGAAAGGCGAGTGGTACATTCAGAGCACACACTGCATCTATTGACTACTTTCACCATCTCATATGGGTACCACCTTAGTTCAGGTTTCATTACTGTGAAGAGATACTGCAACCAAGTATCTTGCAGCTCTTATAAAGGAAAGCAGTTAACTGGCAGCTTGCTTGTAATGTCAGAGGCTTAGCCCATTACCATCATGGAGAGGAACATGGAGGCACCCAGGGAGACAGGGTGCTCAAAAAATAGCTAAAAGAGCTTTACATCCTGATCCTCAGGCAGAATGAAGAAAGAGAAAAACACTGGGCTTGCCATGGGCTTTTGAAACCTCAAAGCCCACCTCCAGCAACAATTTTCCTCCAACAAGACACACCTGCTCCAACAAGGACAAACCTCCTAATCCTTCCATTTAGTTCACCAATTGGGACTAAATTTGCAAACACATGAGCCAATAGGGCTATTCTCATTCATACCACCACAGTTACTTTTGTTGTACCCCAAAATAATTACAATAGCATCATCAACAGTCATAGATGACAAAGCTTTATATAATATTACATGAAATTATATAACTAATTATAAAGAAACTAATAATAGAAAAGTTTTTTTTAATTTTTTGTTGGTTATTTTATTTATTTACATTTCAAATTTTATCCCCTTCCCAGTTTCCCCTCCACAAACCCCCTATACTCTCCTCCCTCCCCCCTGCCTCTACAAGGCTGTTCCTCCACCTGCCCATCCACTCCTGCCTCAGTGGCCTATTGTTCCCCTATCCTGAGTCATCAAGTCTCCACAGGACCAAGGGGCTCCCCTCCCAGTGATGCCAGATAAGGCTATCCTCTGCTACATATACAGCTGGAGCCATGGGTACCCCCTGTGTACTCTTTGGTTGGTGATTTAGTCCCTGGGAGCTTTGGGAGGGTCTGGTTGGTTGGTATTGTTGTTCTTCCTATGAGGTTGCAAACCCCTTCAGCTCTTACAGTTCTTGCCCTAACTTCCCCATTGGCGCCCCCATGCTCAGTCCAGTGTTTGGCTGTCTACATACGCATCTATATTGGTCCGGCTCTGGCAGAGCCTCTCAGGGGACAGCTGTATCAGGCTCCTGTCAGTAAGCACTTCTTGGCATCAGCAATAGTGTCTGGGTTTGGTGTCAGCAGATGGGAAGGATCCCTAGGTGGGGCAGTCCCTGGATGGCCTTTCCTTCAGTTTCTGCTCCACTCTTTGTCCCTGCATTTTCTTTGGACAGGAGAAATTCTGGATTAATATTTTTGAGGTGGGTGGGTGGCCCCATCCCTCAACTGGGGGCCATGCCTATCCACTGGATATGGTCTCTACAGGTTCTATCTCCCCTTTATTGGGTATTCGGCTAAGGTCCTCCCTGTTGGTCCTGGGAACCTCTGGGGTCCCTGGCATCTGGGACTTTCTAGTGGCTGCCCCTGTTCCCCCTCCCCCACTGCCATACACCTACTTTCAAATTCCTGACCCTCTGTACTTCTCCCCCATCTCCTCTCTATCTGAACTGGTCCCCCCTTTTCCCTCCCCCTCCTCTCTCCCTCCCAGATCCCTCTCTCCCTCTTCTTCCCAAAGGTTATTCTCTTCCCCCTACTGAGTAGTACTGTAGCATCCACACTTTGCTGTGATCTTCTTTCTTCTCAGGTTTCATATGGTCTGTGAGTTGTATTGTACTAAACTGTAAGAGACAAGACATGATTGAGGAAATAACACTGAATGTCTTAGTCAGGGTTTGTATTCCTGCACAAAACATCATGACCAAGAAGCAAGTCGGGAGGAATGGGTTTATTGAGCTTACACTTCCACATCGATGTTCATCACTAAAGGAAGTCAGGACTGGAACTCACACAAGACAGGAAGTTGGAGGCAGGAGCTGGTGCAGAGGCCTCAGAGAGGTGCTGCTTACTGGATTGCTTCCCATGGCTTGCTTAGCTTGCTTTCTTATAGAACCCAGGACCACCAGCCCAGGGATGGCACCGCCCATAAGGGGCCCTCCCCCCTTGATCACTAATTGAGAAAATGCTTTACAGCTGGATCTCATGGAGGCATTTCCTTAACTGAAACTCCTTTCTCTGTGATAACTCCAGCTTGTGTCAAGTTGACTCTCAAAACCAGCCAGTACACTGATAAAAGTTACTCAGTGCTCAAGTCAAAGTTGCTACAAACCTACAATTTATTTTTTTATAAAACAGTGTTGGACTAAGGGATGGTTCCGTAGCAGATAAGAGACCACTTGTTATATGAGAATGAGGACCTGATTCCAAATCCCCAGCACCTATGTAAGGAAAAAAAATACTGAGCTGTTATCCCAGTGCTGTGGGAGGCAGACACAAGATGGCTGGAGATATATATTTAAACTGGTGGAGAAATAAACCTGATATCTGCCACTGGCCTCCACACATGCATGTATGGGCTCACACACACACACACACACACACACACACACACGCACACACATGCACTTACAGCATATACCCTCATACACATACACTTTCGCACACGTGATTAAAAACAAAAGCAACAAGTCAGAGCATAATAAAAAAATTCAACCAAACAGGATTTGTTTGTGTGCAACCCATCTCCATATTTTTTGGCTTCTTAGAAAAATATAAATGTGTTTCAGATTACAAAATATCTATTCAACAGAATAAAATGGGAAAACTGAAAGAGATTACAGAAAGCAAAGGTCGCTTGCAGTCTTGCCAACCAGAGAAAGGTCACCATTAGTTTTTTCCCATGAGTTGCTTTCTTATTTTCTTTTTTATCTATCCCATGTATTAAGACATGTCTTCTTTTAACATGATGTGACATGAGCTTTCGCTCTCACAACTGATTCTGTGTATCTGCAGACACCACACCTATGAATTCTCATAAACAGGGACTGAAAATTGTGGGTGCAAATTGCGAATTCACTGAGCATGGGCAAAGACTTTTAATGTCACTATTCCCTAAAAATGTAGATCAGCAGCTATTTACATAGCATTTACATTGTACAAGATGTTATAAATAACACAAAGGTGATTTGGAGTACACAGGAGGATGTGTGGTTATATGCAAATTTGCCACCAGTTTACATAAAGGACATTTGCATCCTCAGATACTGGTGCCCTTGGATCCTCTGGCACTAATGCTTTCTGGATTCATAGGGTCAAGAGTAGTTTGCTTTTCAAATACGGCACTGGTATTGCGTCCATTGAGCGTGCTGTTTCAGATGGAAAGCCCACCACAAGGAGTTCGGCGACTGTCATCAGCACCCAGCTTTTGCAGAGCAGTTATTCTACATTTACACTGCAGTAGCACCTGCTTAACAACAATCCTGATCGACAAGTGCTCTCTTGTCCCCTGTCAAAGAGAAGGAGGCTGAAACTGAAACTCAGACGTGGCTGCAGTCCCAATGGTTCAATATGTGGGTATTGATACTGTTTGGCACTAACATCAATGACAATGCCCTGCGCACCTGCTTCCTTTAAGCTCTGTCCCTGGACTCTTGTTCACTCTCAATTACTCGATACCACTCTATCTCAGGTAGGCTTTATTGGTGCTTCCTAGGTCCCCATATGTACTCCACACTCTAGGTGCCTCTGAAGGATATTCTAGGGTGGAGGCTTGCTTTAGCATTTGTTCATTGTAGTACAGACCAATTACTTACCTTGTCCATCCAAACCTCCATCTCTCTAATAGACCAAACAGGAGCATCAATGGATCTACCTCATAGCATAGATATGAGGTTTCAACTAATGTCTTCACATAATTTATATACAAAATATCATTTGACATTGTATCTCTCTTGTTGCTGTTGTATGTGGGATATGTGTACATATGAAATAGTGCATGGAATACAAAGAATATTTAATGCATATAATATATTAAGTTCAATATTTCATATGTTTTGTATGCTGAAATTTAAAACTCTTGGGATCCAGATAATCACTATGGTGTACATTTTATATAGTCCCAGGCTCATTCCTACATGTTTTCTCTTTCATGTACCTCTTTCCCTGTTCAGAAAGCTATAGATTTTTTTGTCTAATTGATCAGGAAATGAATGACACAGTCGGATCCCAGAGAATGAAAACAGAGACATTCCTAGCTCTTCAGTTTCAAAAGCTGAGGTGCTAGCAAAATATATATATATGTAATAAAGTAAAAATAAAATCTACTTGAGAGGATATTTTTATCTGAGAGAACCAGTGTATTTTCCCCTTACTGCCAGATTCAATCTGTTTTCCTAAATGAAAAGAAATGAAGAAAGGGAGTCAACCGAAGAAAAAGAAGGCTTATGTGCTTGGGGTCCTGAGAAGGAAGATTGGTTCTGTTTCCCACTCTTGGTGGTGAATGTGAGAATGGCAGAGTAGAAAGAGAGCCGGGCAATGCTCATGTGGTATGGGTCTCAAGAAGTCACAAGATCCCTTGATTCATACTGCTCAGCTTCCAACAAAAATACCCAGAAGGGTGGCTCACAGTTCACACTCTCCTTGTGTGCCATAGGTGAGGACAAACACAGAATGGGGATTCATTTCTCAACACCCATCACTAGAAACTGGAGCAGGAAGTTGAGAGTGATGCATTGGAAAAAAAGTTCTCTGGTAAAAACCAACATGGGGGCGGGGCACTATTCTTTCAACTAGCAGTCTAACAAAGAAAGGATGAGACAAAGAAGATCAGGGAGAGCAAGGGTAACAGAGCATAGGGTAGGGCTAAGCCCTTCACAAAGGTGATGCACCCTGGAAGAGAATACAGTTCTGCAAACAGAAAGGAGACACAGAGCAGCATGAGAACTGGCTGAAATAATCTTTCCCCTATTAGATAGAGCAAGGATCCAGGATAGGGATGGGTTTACATGTAAACAATGCAACTGACTTATTGACATAAGCCCTAGCCAAACATAATACAAAATACAAAAATGTGTGTGTGTGTGTGTGTGTGTGTGTGTGTGTGCGCGCGCGCGCGCGCGCGTGTCTGTGTGTCTGTGTGCATCTGTCTGTCTGTGCAGGGGTAGGTACACAGGAATGTGGTGCCCATAGAAGCCAGAAAAAATCTGGAGTTGGAATTAAAGGCAATTGTAAGCCACGTGATGCAGGTGTTGAGAAACATACTTAGTTCCTCTGGAAGAGTAGAAGGCTCTATTGATCACGGAGCCATTGTTTAGCCCACTGAATGCAGCTGTAAACTAGGCTTGTTCTGTCTTCCCATAGAGGATCTGCTTGTGGTTAAGTGGTCATATCTGACCAAGATGGAAAGAGGACCAGACAGAGCATCCCACAAAGGAATCTGGATCCTTCTATCAGGTAATGTGATATAAGCTGCACGTATCAATTCTCTGGGCTCTTTTCTGATGCCCTCTTGACAAAGGGGAATATTTTTTGGAATTTTCTTTTAAGCAATTCCACTGGGGAGAGAGATAGGAAGAAAAGAATGGGCTGATCAGAGAAGAAAACTTATCAGCCATGATTTGAGAGTTTTGAAGTCTGCCTGCCAAGTATGTGGGGGGAGTGTTTATAATTCTGCCTACTTTTGCATATGTCTGAAATTTTCCATACAAAAACTGCATGTGAGGTTTTAAAAAAAAATAATCCACATCTGCCTCTGGAATAGTTCCAGCAACTCCCACCCCTGTGATAAAAAACCCATCCCATCTGTCCCCCTAGTGACTTGTCAGAGCAAATTTTAGATTACGATATTCTGCTTAAATTCTAGACCTAGTCAGGACACTGAAATGGCCAAACAGTGCACCTGGAATAATTAGGAGAGTAAGTTTTTTGTTCATGTGTGCAAGATCATTCAAGAACTTACAAATCAAGCAAAGGTGTATGAATAATTCCTCTGTCCTAACTTTATTTTGTTTATCCTAAGTCTGTGTTATTTTTATGCATGAGCCTTTAGAAATTAAAGATATTTATAAAATCTATCGAAGAATGCATTCTGTTGATCAAATAAAAGCAAGAGTAGAACCAAACTTAATGGAAAGGGACCCAGTGGACCTACATGCTCGCATAGAATGAGTCATGGTCACATCCATAGAGGAATGATGTCTTAATTACTCATCAGCCTGACTTAAGATGAACTTGTATTATGCCTGGGACAGTCATTACAGAAACAGAGCCCCCAACACACAGCTAGCTGACCCATACTTCCTTCCAAATGTCAGATGTACACGGGATCAAGAAAGTCTGCTCCAAGAACTTAGCATAACTGAAAGGCTCCACACAGCAGACAATGGAAACAGATACAGAGATCTACAGATAAAAGTTAGATGGAGCTCAGGGAGTCTTATGGAAGAGTTGGGAGAAGGACTGAAGGACCGGAAGAGGACAGGGACTCTACAGGAAAACCAACAGAGTCAACTAACTTGGACCCTAGGGGGCTTCCAGAGACTGAACCACCAACCAAAGAGTGAGCACGACCTGGACCTAGACCCCCTGCACATATGTAGCAGAAGTGTAGCTTGGTCTTCATGTGGATCCCTCAACAACTGAAGCAAGGGCTGGCCCTGAATCTATTGCCCACCTGTGGATTGTATTCCTCTAGCTGGGCCACTTCATCTGGTCTCAGTGGGAGAGGATGTGCCTAGTTCTGCAGTGACTTGGTGTGCTGAAAGAGGAGACCCAGTGAGAACTCTGCCTTCTCAGAGAAAAATGGGAGGGTGGAATGGGAAGAGGATCTGTGTGACTGAGTACTGGGAGGAAGGGGGCTGATATTGGGATGTAAAATAAATAAATAAATAAATAAGTTCCGACTCGCGGGCGGAAACCTCTGCCTGCACTGCCAGGAGTCGGTAGCCAACGAGCATCAGAGAGGGGTGCCCTCCCAGGAGCCTGGAAAGGCCGTGAGTGGGGTTGAGGGGAGCAGCACCTCTCGCCCAGACCCGCCCGGATCTGCCGGGATCCGGGGCCTGAGAACCCAGGGACAGA
>JAPYYD010005819.1:0-11734 GCA_028551405.1 Uromys caudimaculatus | reverse complement strand
TTAGAGCATAAGTCATTGGTGTTCTGTTCAGGAACTTTTCCCCTGTACCCATGTGTTCGAGGCTTTTCCCCACTTACTCTTCTATTAGATTCAGTGTATCTGGTTTTATGTGGAGGTCCTTGATCCACTTGGACTTGAGCTTTGTACAGGGAGATAGGAATGGATCAATTCACATTCTTCTGCATGTAGACCACCAATTGAACCAGCACCATTTGTTGAAAATGCTGTCTTTTTTCCACTGGTGGTTTTAGCTCCTTTGCTGAACATCAGGTAACCGTAGGTATGTGGGTTCATTTCTGGGTCCTCAATTCTATTCCATTGATCTACCTGCCTGTCGCTGTACCAATACCATGCAGTTTTTTTTAAAATCAGGTTTTCATAGTTGGTGGACTTATGTCTGATTGTTTAACTTGGTTACACTGATCAATGTGTTTGTTTTTGTGCCAACACCATACTGTTTTTATTACTGTAGTTATGTAGTACAATTAGAAATTGGAGATGATGATACCCCCAGCAGTTTTTTATTATTCGAGATTATTTTAGATGTCCTAGAGTTTTTGTGTTTCCCTATGGAATTTAGGATTATTAATTGAATTTTTGTGAAGAATTGTGTCAGAATTTGAATGAGAATTGCATTTAATCTGTAGATTGTCCTTGATAGAATGGCATTTTCACTGTATTTAACCTACCAATTCATGAATATGGGAGATCTTGATATCCTCCTCAATTGCTTTCTTCAATTAAAACATTTGCTCAGTTAGAATTATCCCAAGATATTTTTTGAGGCTTCTGTTAAAGGTACTGTTTCCATGATTTATTTTTAAGTCTGTTTGTCATTTGTATATAGGAGGACTACTGATTTTTGTGAGTTAATTTTGCAGCCTGCTAGTTTGCTGAAAGTATTTATGAGCTATAGAAGTTTCCTGGTGGAGCTTTAAAGTCATATGCATACAATCATATCATCTACAAATAAAGATACTTTGACTTCTTCCTTTCATATTTGTATCCTCTTGATCTTCTTCAGTTGTGTTATTGTTCTAGCTAAAACTTCAAGTACTATATTGAATAGGTGTGGAGTAGACGTCATTGCCTTATTCCTGATTTTCATAGACATGCTTTGAGTTTCTCTCCACTTAAGTTGATATTGGCTATGGATTTTCTTTAAACTGCCTTTATTATGTTGAGGGCTGTCTCTTGTATTCGTGGTCTCTCTAGGACTTTTATGATGAAGGGGTATTGGGTTTTGTCAAAGGCCTTCTGTGCATCTAATGAGATATTCATGTGGTATTTTTCTTTCATTATGCTTATGTGGTGGAATATGCTTGTTGATGCACATATGTTGAACTATTCCTGCATCTCTGGGATAAGGCAACTTGATTATGGTTGAATTCAGTTTGCAAGTGTTTTATTGAGAACATTTTATTGGTCTATAATTTTGTTTTTGTTGTTGGTTTTTTTTCTTTATCATTGTAGTATTATAAAAAGAAATAGGAAACGTTCCTTCAGTTTTAATTTTCAGAATAATTTGAGGAGCATTAGCATTAATTCTTCTTTGAACATCAGATAGAATTCTGTCCTGAATCTATCTGGCCCTGGACTTTTTTGTTTGTTTGTGAGACTTTAATTACTTCTTCCATTTCACTAGGGGTTATATGTCTGTTTAAATTTATTTGATCTTGATTTAACTTTGGTAAGTCATATATATCAAAAATCCTTCCATTTCTTCTAGATGATTTGGTTATACTTTTATGTTGTGTTTTATCATTTGCTTATGTGACATTTCCAAATTTTTGAAGTATATGTTTTTAAAATTTATCATTATGATTTTCTAAATTTGCTCAGTATCTTTTTGTAATGCTCCTTTCATCTCCAATTAATTTGAATTTTCTCTCTCCATTTTTTTTAGTTCATTTGGTTGAGGACTTGTCATTCTCCTTGATTTTCTCAAAGAATCAATTCTTTGTTTCATTTTTAAACATTGCTTTTGTTTTGTTTCATTGATTTAGGTCCTGAGTTTGATTCTTTCTTGCCATTTACTCTTTTGGGTTCTTGTTTCTTCTTGTTGTTCTACAGCTTTCGGGTGTGTTGTTAAGTTTCTAATTACAAAATCTCTCTAGTTATTTTTAAATTTGTTTTTATTCATTATTTTTAAATTCCAGTGATTGTCTTCCCCTCCAGTCCTCACTGGAGGTCTGTATGTAGAAGAATTTAAAATAGATCCATATTTATCACCTTGTACAACGCTCAGGTCCAAATGGATCACATCTCGCTAGTGTTTTGTTGTGGATACTTAGTGCTAGAAACTTGCCTCTTAGAACCACCATCATTGTCTCCCATGGGTTTAGGTATGTTGTGTTTTCAGTTTAATTCAATTCTGAAAAGATTTTAAAGTTCCTTCTTGATTTTTATAGTTTGGAAACTTTCCATTGTTGTTGATATCCAACAATAATATATAGGATGTGGGATGTTAGTTAGTTCATATGTTTTTATTTTTGATGTTTCATTTACATACATTTTTACATTTTGAAAATTTATTAATTCATATAGATGTTTAAGCATTTTGACATAGAGTTGTTTATAATGTCCTTGCATGATCTTTTTCACATGTGAATGCAGCCCTCATTTCAATTCTGCTGTGACTTACTGTCTCCTCTTACTTTTCTTGGCTTGACTCAGAACTAATTTATGGATTATATTAGCCTTTCAATGTTGTCTTTTGGTTTTGAGTTTCTCTTTCTTATGCACTTGCATTCTAGTTCATTAACTTTTGTTGTTTACTTCTTTACTCAGATATTGTTTTTATTCAATTCATTATTTGTTTTTTTTTGGTTTTTTTTTTTTTTTTTTTTTTTTTTTTTTTTTTTTTTTTTTTTTTTTTTTTTTTTTTTTTTTTTTTTTTTTTTTTTTTTTTTTTTTTTTTTTTTTTTTTTTTTTTTTTGCTTAGCTTATTGATTTTCAGGCTTTTGCCATTTCTACTTATGGATTTTAGGTTGTAAAATTTCCACTTAATGTGGCATTAACTTTCCTAGGTAACTCTTATTTTAGAAATATTTGATTGAAGCACAACGTACACCAAAGTTCATATTTTATAAATACACAGATTGATGAAGAATCCAAATCCAACACAATTATGACACAGAAACATAAATAAAACAGATGTAATCAGCACCCTAAATATCCATGTCAATATGACTCAATTTTGAAATGTAGACATTTTGTGCTATAATATATAGTATATGTTAGTCATGTCTAATCTAATAATCATTTTAATCATATATTATTATATGATATGGTTATATTTTTACGTTGAGTTATTTTATTCATTTGCTTATGTGACATCCTACCAGGCTATTATTTGTAGCAATAATTCATCTGTTAGATTCATAATTGTATTATACAACTATACCACACTTTAATTATTCCTTTTCTCTATTGGTGAACTTTTTTCAAGTTTTTCTTTTATTGCTGTGAAAAGTTCTCCAGCACACACTGTTTGTTGCATATAGTTTTGCATTTCGTTGAATATAAAATTAGTTGTGCAAATTTCTTGGTAATAAGGTATGAGTATGTTCTGCTTGAATAGATGATGCTCATAGTTTCCCAAATTAGCTGTTGCCATTTGTACTCTCAACAGCAGCATTTGAGAGTGCTAGTCATACCACATTCATGTAATACTTAGAATTAGTGATATAACTAATAATTCACCATTTAGTTCTAGATATATTTTTCATTCAATGCAGTGAATATAACAGTACTTTAATAAATTACTGTCTTAGTCAGAGTTTCTATTCCTGCACAAACATCATGACCAAGATGCAAGTTGGGGAGGAAAGGGTTTATTCAGCTTACACTTCCACATTGCTGTTCATCACCAAAGGACGTCAGGACTGGAACTCAAGCAGGTCAGGAAGCAGGAGCTGATGCAGAGGCCATGGAGGGATGTAACTTACTAGCTTGCTTCTGCTGGCTTGTTCAGCTGGTTTTCTTATAGAGCCCAAGACTACCAGCCCACAGATGGTACCACTCACAAGGGTCCCTACCCCCTTGATCACTAATTGAGAAAATACCTTACAGCTGGATCTCATAGAGGCATTTTCTCAACTGAAACTCCTCTCTCTGTGATAACTTCAGCTTGTGTCAAGTTGACACATAAAACTAGCCAGGACAATTACTATTAGAATGATGTCTTAGTTAGGGTTTACATTGCTGTGAAAAGACACTATGACCAAGGCAACTTCTATAAGGAACAGTATTTAATTGGGGCTAGCTTACAGGTTCAGGGGTTCAGTCCATTATCATTATGGTGGGAAGCATGGCAGCATCCAGTCAGGCATGGTGTTGGAGAAGCTGAGAGTTCTACATTTTGTTCCAAAGACTAACAGGAGAAGACTGGCTCCCATGTGGCTAGGAGGAGGGTCTTAAAACCTACCCGCATAGTGACATACTTCCTTCAACAAAGCCACACCTACTCCAACAAGGCTAAACCTCCTAATAGGGCAACCTCTGGGCCAAGGATATTCAAACCATCACATTCCACTCCTAGCCCCAATAGGCTTGTTCAAACACACAAATTTATGGCCATACCTAGCATAATCAAAGTACATTTAGCCCAACTTCAAACCCCGTAGTCTATACCAGTCTCAACCATGTCAAAGTCTTTTCTGAGATTCATTCACTCATTTAACTAAAATCCTGTATAAAGTCAAAATAAAAAAGCAGATCACTTACCTTAAACGTCATGCAGGATATACATTACCATTCTAAAATGACATAGTGAGGAAATACTGGAACAAGACCCAAAATCAGCTGGACAAATCCAAACTCTGCATCTCCATATCTGATGTCAAAGTGCTCTTCAGATCTCCAACTCCTTTCATCTTTGTTGACTGCAACATACTTCTTTCTCCTGGGCTAGTTTTACTCCTTGTTAGCAGCTTTCTTCAGCAGGTGTCCCATGGCTCTAACATCTCTAACATCTTGGGGTATCCAAGGAAACTTCAACTTAATAGCTTCTTGTTCCAGTGTCTTGGGATCCACACATGATGTTCTGGGCTTCTCAAAAGGGGTTGGATCACTTCTCTGGCTCTGTCCTCTGTAGCACTGTAGACTTTGATAGACCCCTATCTCCAATATGCTGGAGTCTTTCATGACAACTAGGCGTCACCAATAGCCTCTAAGGGCTGTCTTCATGCTGCCAAGCCTCAATGTCTTTGTATCACTCCTTCAGTCCTGGCTGTCAACTGCAACTGAGGCTGCACCTTCACCAATGGCCTTCCCTATTCTCTCACAGTTCCCCAGCTGCTCTCCATGACTCCTGCATGCCTTCAAAACTAGAACCACCTGGATGATTCTTACACATTACCAAGTCCAGCTGCATCACGAGGTACAACCTTGACTATCTCTGAAACACAGCTTCTTTGTGCTTTCAGAAGACACTTCCCAGAAGATTTTACCTCAGTGATGCTGGTCTCTTCTTAATCACCGTTAATTTCTTAGCTTCAGCTAACAGCATTAATTGTCCCCATAGTCCTTTCTATTCTTGACTCTAAAGCCAGAGCCGCATGGCCTAAGCTGCTGAGCTCTGCTGTTTGCTGGATCTGGAACATGCCCCCATTGTTTTATTACATTATCACCTAGCTTTATGTTTTCCAATTCCTTCATTGTCTAAGCTTGGCTGTCCTGGAACTTTGTTCTGTAAATTGACCTTGAACTGACAGATATGCATGGCTCTGTGTCCTGAATGTGGAATTAGAAGTGTGTACCACCACACTTGGAATTAAGCTTTTCTTAACTTAGAACTTATTCTGTCCAAGGCTGGCTTTGAACTCAGAGAACTGCTTGCCTTTGTCTCCTGGGATTAAAGGTGTGTACCACTATGCCTGGGCCTAAGCTTTACATGGCCAGTATTCTTCAAAATCTGGATCAAAAGCCTGTGTCTTCCAGCCTCAAGATCTGAATCAAAAGTGTACCCTCTGTTTCTGGATTGTAGTTTATTCCAGATTAAAAGTCAAATGAAAATAATAACCAGACAATTACACCTAACATAACATGCCAATTTCTTGTACAATTGCAAGCACAAACAATAAGCTTATCTGGGTGGGATCTTGCCTTCAGATCACCACTCCCTTAATCTATTTATCTCCTTGAATGCAGGATTCAGCCCCTTTATTTCTTGAACTAAGCATTTTGTATTTCTTCTTTTAAGTTTATATGCTTCATCAAAAAGCTCTTCATGAGACTTAAACCACACCACAGAGTCTAAACTGGGTTGCTTTGAGACAACCTTTGTCAATGCAATTAATCTGAATATTTTCACCTTAGCCTCAGGTAGACTCAAGGAAAAAAAGCAGCAATATCCTTCACCAAAATATCACAAGAACAGTCTCTAGGCCACATGCTGAAATTCGCCACTGAAATATCTTGGGCCAGGTCTGCACAGTTCAAATCACCATCAACACCAATGTCTTCTTTATTACTACTAGGATAGCTCATTAAGCCCCACTTAAAGCATTCCACTATTTTCCAAAGTCTAAATTCCTCCAAACAAAATCATAATCAGACCTATCACATCAATAGCCCACTCCTGGTGCAAACTTCTGTCCTAGTTAGGGTTTCCATTGCTGTGAACAGACACCATGACTGAGGTAACTCTTATAAGGACACCATTTAATTGGGCTTGGCTTACAGGTTCAGAGGTTCAGTCCACTATCATCAAGGCAGGAGCATGGCAGCATCCAGGCAAGCGTGATGTAGGAAGAACTGAGAGTTCTCCATCTTATTCTGAAGGCAAGCAGGAGAAGACTGGCTCTCTTGTGGCAAGGAGGAAGGTCTCAAAGCCCACCCTCACAGTGACCCACTTCCTCCATTAAGGCCACACATACTCCAACAAGGCCACATCCCCCAGTAGTGTCATTCCCTTGGCCAGGCATATTCAAACCTCCACAAATGACAATACCATCCATCCTTCCCTTCTGTTCATATTTTATTTATATATATTTTGTGCATGGTGTTATGTATGTGTTTATATAGTATGTGCTCATATGTGGGTGGCTATGTTCATGGAGGCCCAAGGTCAAGGTTGGGTGTCTTTTCTTGATTGCTCTTTATTTATTGAGATCGTCTTTCACTGACCTTGAAACTCACTGACTTGTACAGGCTGGCCAGTGAGCTCCTAGGTTTTCCCTGTCTCTGCTCTCCAGTGTAAGGGTTACAGGCATCAGTGATCTCATTAGAGAGCCTTTCATACTATGAAGGTGGAATCTCACAGTGGTAGATACATTTCCAGGAGTTCAAACATTTAATTACTTAAAGAAAAAAACCTTATGTGTATGGGTGTTTTACCTGCATATATGTCTGTTCACCACATGTGTGCCTTGTCCTCTCAGAGGCCAGAAGAGGGCATCAGATTTCCTGGAACCAACATTACAGACAGTTGTGAACTGTCATGTAAGTGCTGGGAATCAAACCCAGGAAGAGCAGCCAATACTCTTAACTCCTGAGCCATCTCTTCAACCCCCATAGTTTCCCAAAAGTTCACTCAACCCAAAACTCAAGTTTTATCATTCAGAGTAAATATTGCTAGTTTTTTTCTCTGTGATGACTAGCCCATTCCGTTTGTTTTTGAGAGAACATCAGGCAGGTTTGTCAGTATTTCCTGTCAGTAAAAATGCTGTTCTGTAGAGAAACACCTAATTCAACCTGTAACAACTGGCGATCCTTGAAACAACATCATCCTTCAGTATGCAGCAGAAGCATCTCAAGCATATTTTCCAGTTTTGTTTCCTCACATAAAATATTTAATATTTTATTGATACTTAATAAAATTAATAATAAGAACAGTGCTTCATCAAGGTCATTCTTATTGGTATTTTTCTACTGCAAATGTGTGGTCATGAATGTGATGATGATTAGTGGAGCTTGAAGACAGTAGCTTGACTCCATTTGTGGTGGTCAGTCTCGTCCATTAGTGCTTTTGCTTCATCAGTGAAAAATGCAAAAACAGTGAAAAAGGCAATATTTTAGCATAATTTTGAATTTAACTTTGAGCCTAAAGACACCCAAAGTATACAAAGACACTATTGAGGATCATAGGCAAAATGCTGCCCTTCCTTCTTACTCATTAGCTGGAACATTTCTATGAAGGAAAACCTCTCTCCACCTATTTGTTTATTCTGAGGGGTACAGTTCTTGCAGGACAATGTACTAGTGGCTAGTTTTATGTCAACTTGACACAAGCTAGAGTCATCTGGGAAGAAGGAACTTCACCTGAGAAAATGTACCATCAGATTGGCCTGTGGGCCATTTTCTTGATTGACGTTGATACAAGGATCACTCAGTGATGTGGGCAGTGCCACAGCTGGCTGGTAATCTGGGAGCTGTAAGAAAACAGGCTGAGCAAGCTCCAAGGAACAAGTCGGTATGAAGTACTCCCTCTATGATCTCTGCGTCAGTTCCTGCCTCCAGGTTCCTTCCCTGCTTGAGTTCCTACTTTGACTTCCATCAATGATGAACTGTTATCTGTGTAAGATGAAATAAACCCCTTTCTCTCCAAAGTACTTTGGGGGATGATGGTTCATTACAGCAATAGAAACCATATTGAAAGGTAGCATCAATTCTTGATTCTTTCATCTATTTAGTAGTTTTGAAAATATTGAGCTAGCCTGGCAGCATAGATTTTTTTTAATCTAAGGTTTGTAGGAGGCTAAAACAGGAAGATTACAAGTTCAAGGCTTTTCTGGGCTAAGCAGTAAGTTGAAGACTAGCCTGGGAAATTTAGTAAGATACTGCCTCAGAAAGTTGGGTAGGGTAGCTCAGTGGTAGGGGGCTTGATTGGAATGTGTGAGGAAACAGGTTCAGTCCCCAGTGCTGTAAAACCAAACCAAACCAAAACCAAAACACAACAAAATGATTTCCTATTGCCCTCCAAAAAGTAACAACAGTTTTTAGATGTGGAACAAACTAGACAAATATATTTAATATGACTCAATATATTACCATCATTAATTTTAATGTTCAAATTATTTGGGTTTTGTTCAGTGGGGTTCTGTTTAAGTTGCCTGCTGAGTTTGTGTGTGTATGTATAGCGTCTTTTAAACCTTTCATATTGAAGTAATCCAGTCACACCTCTCAAAAATAACACATGGCATTCCCATGTGCTCTTTTCATGATTTTCAGAATTCTTGACACCCAGAATCTTCTCCATGTGGCGCTTAGTAGTGGTTTGAGCCCTTCATTTGTTTTCTGTTATAAAAAATGTCTAATTCATGCTGTGTATCACCTTTCCTAGACCTGTAACCCACCTTTCTCCAGTGTTCCTTTCATTCTTTTTAGTAGAAGATGTTAAAAAATATAATCCATAAAACATATGTGTTTATTGTAACCGTCAGTGTTTTAGATATTGTTAGTTATGAGATTTTAATTTTCAGCCAGGCGTTGGAGTGCATGCTTTTAATGCCAGCCCTTGGAAGGCATTGGCAAACAAATCTCTGTGAGTTCGACATCAGCCTGGTCTACAGAACCAGTTCCAGCACAGTTAGGGCTACTCAGAGAAACCCTATCTCAAAAGGAAAAACAAACAAACAAACAAACAAGACCAAAACCAAAACAGCAACAGCAAAAAAGAGATTAATATTTAAAAGATGAAACATAAACTTCATATTAAATCTTTCTAAAATTCAAACTCATCATTCTGAAGTCTTTACATAACTTCATCAATCTTACACTTATATCTCATCTATCCTAAAACCCCAAATTGAAAATTTCAGTTATATCAACAAGATTTTGTTACCACACAACATTCATCATCAGTCTTAGAAAATAATACTAGCACTGTTCTAACAACATGGTCTCTATAATTGTTAAATATTTTTTACCATTTCTTACTATTTTTAAGATTCAGACAGCAGTAGGCACGCCCAAGGAAGTTACTGGGTTTTTGTTTGTTTGTTTGACTGTTTGACTGTTTTAACTTATCTTTGGATAGTTCATCTCTGTATAGATATCTAAGCCACCAATTATATATAAGAATCAGGCTCATTTATTTCAAGTTGCTTTCAATTTTAGGGCTTGCTTTTTGCATTTTATTTTTACAATTATGTGAAATATTTACATAGCACCAAAATAAATTTAGGGACCAGATAGATTTAAATTAGTATAATATCCATTCCTTATATGTGTATTCTTCATTTGATTTTTTCCACTTAGAAATATAGACTCAACATTATTCCAGAGTTGTGCTTAGAAATTTCACTGCTTTTTAATTCCTCTTTCTTGTCTCAAATTTTGGTTTACATTTACTTATTTATCTATTTTTTCTATTTATTTATTAGTGGGAGTTGTGCTTGTGGCACACCATGTGTAGGGAGGCCAGAGAACAACCTGAAGGGATTGCCTGTCTCTTTCCATCATATGGGTTTCTAGGATTGAACTAAGGTGGTCAGACATGGCAACAAGTACCTTTGCCAAGTTGTCTTAGTTAGGATTGTCATTGCTATGATAAAATACCATGACAAAAGGTAACTAGGAGAGGAAGGCATTGGTTTGGCTTATGCTTCCATATCACTGTTCATCACTGAGGGAAGTCAGGAAAGGAGCTCAACCTGGAGGTAGGAGCTAATTCAGAGACCATGGGCTGCTCATTGGCTTGCTCCCCATGGCTTGCTCATTCTGTGTTCTTATAGAATCCATTTTTTTTTTTTTTTGGTTTTTCGAGACAGGGTTTCTCTGTGTAGCCCTGGCTGTGGCTGTCCTGGAACGCACTCTGTAGACCAGGCTGGCCTCGAACTCAGAAATCCACCTGCCTCTGCCTCCCAAGTGCTGGGATTAAAGGCATGCGCCACCACTGCCTGGCCAGCCCAATCTTATAGAGGCATCTTTTCAATTGAGGCTCCCTCCTCTCCAATTATTCTAGCTTGTGTCAAGTTGACATAAATCTCATCAGCACACCACTGAATTACCTTGCTAGCCTCCTTGTTTTGATAAACAAATCTCCTAATAAGGTTCAAAATAGAAATATTTCCCCTTTTCTCACTTACTACTAATTCTATCATTTTATTTAGCCATTTATGTCCTTATGTGTCTATGTATATGTGGGGTATGTGCATGTGCACATATGGAAGCCAAAGGTCATAGTTGGGTGTCTTCTCCTACTGTGCTCCACTCAGGATTCAGAGACAAGGTCTCTCACTGGACCTGAAGCCCACCAGTTGGCTAGGCTCCTGTTTTCTTGTCCTCTCCACACTGCTGCCATTGTGCCTGGCTTTTATGTATGTTCTGATGATCTGAATTCAAGTCCTTGTGCTTACACAGAGAACATTTATGGACTGAGCCACCTTGCCAGCTCCTTTTTCTGTCATTTAAAGGCAAAAGTAGCTTGCTTCAAAGTTCTGAAGATGACTCCTTCTCATCTTCTAGAATATTCCTGTTCATTATAACTTTTAGACATTTTGAAATTTTTTATACCTGTATTTTATCAGACATGTGGTTGATCATTCAGCACTTGAAATTTGGTCAGCCAAATAATGGGATTAAATCCTCAATGTGACAAATTTTACTAAAACTTACATCTTAATGGCTACATTTAGGTGGTAAGTTCCAGAGGTGTTCTTGTTTTAATTTGAACATTTAGATATTCAGTTATCCGATGTTGTTTTTACAGTAAGGTGTAATGTGAGAGTCAATATTCATTTTTTTCTGTGTGTCAACCCACTTGGATTTATTATATTCTTTTTTTTTT
>JAPYYD010005818.1:0-11735 GCA_028551405.1 Uromys caudimaculatus | reverse complement strand
TGTAGATTGCTTTTGGCAGGATGGCCATTTTTACTATATTAATCCTTCCAATCCATGAGCATGGCAGATCTTTCCACCTTCTGAGGTCTTCTTCGATTTCTTTCTTCAGAGACTTGAAGTTCTTGTCATACAGATCTTCTTGCCATATATTTTGCATAATTCCTTACTCTTTATTCTTGTTTCATGAGCTCATAAAATGTTATGTGTGTGTGTGTATATATATATATATATACATATCCGTACACATACATATTACTATATGTATAGATACTTGATACAAATTTCAAGTCCTCATTTTAACTGTCTTTTTAACAAAAAAAAAATCAATTTTCTGGTGAGAACTTGTTAGCTCAACTTTCATTTTCCATAGCTTTCTGTTTATTCTACTGCCTTGTCTATTCATTTTCTTCTATATCCTCTGCCATGAATTACTCTTCCTTGGCTGGCACACATTTAACCCATGTAAGGAGCTTTGTTGCATGCAGATATACTCCTTATTTCTTACAAAGATCTTATCCTGTGCTTCTCATCATCTCCTTAATATGGTGTTGGAAAAACAAAGATGGTGGCAGAGACTTATAAAGTACATAATCAGCTAAGAGTTTCAGTGGCTAAAGATTTAACATAAAAATACATTTATGTATAACCCAAGCAATTAACTGCTATTGATAGTTTTAGAGGATTAAAGTCAATCACTTTCAGGATGTTTTGATTTCCTAAAACCCATCATATTGACCCAAGTCTCAAAATCAATTAATTAAAATCAAAAAGGTTTTCCTCTCGTTCTTCAGATGGGGTTGTCTCTGTCAATTAACTTCACATTTTTCCCAATCACCAAAGCTCCCACATCTAGGCAGGCATGATTTCCTCCTGTCCAATCCCTATCAGAAGTCTCGTGATTGCATGTGTGATCAACCATAGCATTCTCCTCATTGCATCTCCCCAGCCATGTCCATCTCAAAACTATCCTGTGCATAATTCATTTCCCGTACTGTTGACATAGTAATTGATTATTTCTGAAATGCTACATCAGCTTCAGTACTGGCTTCCCAAGTGAATTCTCTTTTCTAGCACACTAAGGTACAATATTTAAAATTATGCATTTGATCTAGGCCATCATATAAATATTATTCTCAATATCTTAAAGCCATTACACTTTTAACTTCCGCTCAATACCATATTCCTTCCAGAAACCCCCTAAAGATTCTGTATGAAATTTCAATTCTTGAAAATTATTCTTACCTCAAAATATATTACATGTATCATTTAGAATAATTGTTCTCAACCTGAGTCATAACTCAATTGGGGGTTTAATGACCCTTCCATAGGAGTCTCCTGAGACCATCAGAAAATACCAATTTTCCATTACTATACATAACAGTAGCAAAATCACAATTATGAAGTATCAACAAAATAATTTCATCAGTGCAATTTAGCAGAACATGAAGAACTGTATTCAAGAAAGGATGAGAACTTAAAGATTGCTTAAAGATTGATGTTATAATATTCTCATCCTTGTTATCTTCAACTCATGTTTCTGAAATTCATTTGTGAGATATTGTGGTAGCTCTTGAACAACTCCAAAATCCTTTTTGAAAAGGATATTCTTTTTATTAGTGACCTAATGGCCAAACATTAGTGAGCTTACAGTATGTATTTTATAATTATCCTAATGATACTCATTATGTATGGAAGGAAAAATATTGCTCACCTTGTGAGAAGTGAAAGAACTTTAAATATAGAATATTTCTTATTCTAGATATTTTAAGTATTTTTGAAAAAAAATTAGTTCCAGATTTAATGTCTTAATATTTCCCTAAACAATCTCAATTAGGCGCGATTTTATGTTTCTTTCTTTTTCAGAGTAATGGTCATTTGAATAAAATTGTTTTGAATTAAAGCAATGATCTTTTTGTAAATCAAAAACAACTGCTCAATTTCTTTCAAAAAGAACAAAGAGCCATGGTTTAAATTGTCGACACATAGATTCTGTCCTTCATATTCTGATACATGGCTGAATTATGGCACATAAGTTTTAACAGCAGCTGCTAGATGATTAAATACTTGAATCCAATATAACTTGAATCCATTCTTTATTAAGTACATAGATATCCTGAAGTAAAAGCTTAAATTGTTGATATAAACCTGTGATTGAAAACTTAAAAAAAAATCAAAGTAACCTTAAAAATACAGGGGGATTGATTGCCCTTTCCCTCACTGATCATGTACAGAAATATTCCACATACTGAAAACAACAGTGTTATTTTGAAGCTCTTAGACACAAAAATAGTTATCAGAAGGGACAGTGGTATAAAGATACCTAAATTGGTTGATTTAATGTGGAGCAGAGCAAGACACTAATGCCTTCTTTTTTCTTCTCTCAAACTCTTCTCTTTGACAACAATCATCAAATTATTGTCAGTTTTTTAACTCGTCTGCCAATGCAGTTCTTCACTTTAGTTCAATGAAATGAAAATTGACACTCATCTCTGTGACACTGATTAGAAGAAATCAGTATGGTAGTGGAACTATTACTGATCTTGGGCAACAAAATATCAAAAATATACCTAAACTTAAGGGAATCTTTGTCATGACGCCTGAACTCTACAAAAGTAAATTATTGGGAACATTCTGAGAACATTTTAAAGAGATAATACCAATGCAAACTTATGAAATAATGGATAAATCAACTGAGAAATTTTACCTGCCATTAAATTGTATTTCAAGTTCAAATATGGTAAATGAAAAGTTAACCTTGATTCCAAGTATCACATTAATGTTTATGTCATCAACTATGAATGCAGCAATACGGTCTTTTGACTATAAGAATACAAAAAATTAGAAGGAATTAGTTATAATTGAGGGCACAGAGGTCACTGAAAACATAATTGTTAAATAGGAGAAACATCAGTTTGATAAAATCCTGCTTAAATACAATTATACATATACCTAAAAATATTTAACCACATGAAAAATGCATTTAGCTAAAAGTCCTGTGGCAAGATTAAGTGCATAGTATGACTTCACACAGGTGCAACTAAACATGAAGATCCATCAAATATAATCAGAAGACCAAAAAATAATCAGTGTTTCATGGACATTTCCTTGGGTTAATGAACATATATTCTATTTTTCTTTGCACCTTTGGCTTTTTATACTTTTGTATAGTGATTCTGTAACTAGCTTGTTATATTTTTAAGTGTTAGTTCTATGTGAGAAATGTGATTACTTGTGTTTTGAAAAGGGTTTATTTCATGTGAGTATACAATTTATAAGGTGATATTCTGTACTGTTTTTTATAATTGCTTTCTATTTGACTTGTGCATCACACTGGTTAGCACATCTTCATAAACTAGTAGGTAGATATTAAAGATTGTAAAGTGGTACCCTTCTCAGGGACACTGCGAAAGTCCATGTGGAAACACACTAAGTCAGCCAACTGCTTTACCTTGTTCCATTTCTATTAGAAGTCAAAAGACACTCAAATGTGTAAGGTATCATTTTTTTGTTTGTTTGTTTTGTTTTGTTTTTGTTTTTCGAGACAGGGTTTCTCTGTGTAGCCCTGGCTGTCCTGGAACTCACTCTGTAGACCAGGCTGGCCTTGAACTCAGAAATCCACTGCCTCTGCCTCCCGAGTGCTGGGATTAAAGGTGTGCGCCACCACTGCCCGGCTAAGGTATCATTTCTATCCTCGAAGATTCAAATTTGAGAAGGAAAAATAAGAGACATTTCTCAAAAGTACAAGAAATCAAACAAAGAGTCATTTAAAAGATTGTATCTTACTTGAAACACTTTGAAGAATTTCTAAATGTTTGTGAAGAAAAATCCTAAAATGCATAACCTATTAAGGAAACTCACAAAGCATTAGGGGCGTATCATAAAGCATCCACTATCCTGACATATGCAATCTATTTTTTTCAGGATAATTATAAATAAATAAAATACGCTGTGTTCTGTTGGGTTCTTTACTGCTTCCGCAGCACTACTTCCCGTATAAACACAGCCATACTTGTTAATGGATTATCCTCAAGCATGACTCTATCAATTAGAGAAGCAAATTCGAACAAAAAAACAGGTATCAATCAATCTTTTTTGAACGACAGTGGGGAAATAAATGAAACACTGTACAAACCCCGAAAGTATTAGCAGCCTGCCTCTTGGAAGAATATTTGAACCAAAACCAAAACCAGTGCACCATAAACTGAGCACGGGTTACCGTTTGCTTTAGAATTTGTTTTCCATACTTTACACAGATATATTTGAATAGAAAAAAATTCGATAATAAAAAAATTGAAAATACAATTGTAAAGTATTTGTTGTATTGTAATAAATAATTTTTTATATAGAGTAGATTTGTGTAGTTCATCAAATTTATAACTTTGATTACTCAATATAAATATATACATATACATATTCTTATTAAGTTCAAATAACTAAGTATCCATCGCTAATAGTCATTTCAAAATTAGAAAATATGAACTATTTTCTTATAAAACTTATAAGGTTTAAAAGCCAACGAGAATTTAACAAGAATTTTAATGATTCCTTTTCCCTCTTCTCATCCTTATTTAAAAATAATAGTAAAATTCTATGGCCTGGTTGCATAATTGGAAATTGTCCAGTTGGACTAGGACCAAAACTACCTCAATGTTGTAGCCATCACCCAGAGTATTGCTGGCCTTCAGTCAGTGTTAAATATTAATTGCCATAAAAGCTTCCATAAGCAAAGCTAGTTGTAGAACAGGGCGACATAGCAATCACCCCCTCCAACATCAACAGTTTCACCTGATTCTGGAAAGAGCATTCACAGCCAGTGACCTAGACTTCTTCATCCCTTTCACAGTCGCTCCCTCTGGAGTTTTTTAGACTGTTTGAAAGGTGTTGCAAACCAGCGATGGGATCTAAAAATCTTTCAGGAAATCCTTCTATGCTAAACTCTGGAAGTGCTAGATTTTAATGATTTTCATTTGTTTGGTTTTAGACACAAAGCTGTAACCTGTTTTAAATAGTGCCCTGGCCTTTTGAATGTGCACCAATTCCTACCCTACTCTCAGACAGCAAAGGGATAGATCAACTGTGATGGCAAGAAAACTTACAAATGAAATTGAGATTCTGCAGAGTTCATCACAGCTGGCTTTTGAATATTCTATGGTTCCCTTGTAAAAATATACAGGGGAATTTTCTCACCCCAAAATTGGCAAAATTATGACTATCAGATCTCTAGTCAAAAGGCTATGAGCTCTTTTTGGCATCCATTAAAAAGTGAGTAGGTTTTACAGACTGGACACTTAGATGCTTTTTACAACAAACATTAAGCCAAATCTGATACTACATTCACACAAGTGTCAACTTATGTAAGAGAAAGTAAACATTTTTTCAGTAGTTATATTGTCTTTCCTTCACTTTTTCCCTAACTTTTGTCCTTGACTAAAGTTTCTACTATGTTTCCCTAGAATGTCCTTCACAAGGATGGATCAGAATCCCTGCACTAATTATGGCTCAGTAGCTGTCATTCACTCACATTAACACAACATGCCAATATCTTGCTTTTAAAATGCTAAATTCATTGCAGTGTTTGCTATCTAATTGGTTACAGAGAGTAAGAAAGCTTAATGTGACAACAAACTCTAGCTCTGAAATCCTTAGCGGGCTAATTAAAGAATGCTGCAGGGAGGTAAAGATTATCACAATTGATCCATTGATTTAGTTTTTAGTGATCAATGGATATCAAGGAGGTAAAGTCCTTCATAGGAAATATTCCCATATAAAAGGAACCTGGCAGTTATTAAACATGACAAATTTAAATGATAAAAAGGAGTTGAACTAGCAGTTGCATAGCATTTCTAGAATACATGTGTGTGTGTGTGTGTGTGTGTGTGTATGTGTGGTGTGTGTGTGTGTGTGTGTGTGTGTGTGTGTGTGTGTGTGTGTGTGGTGTGTGGTGTGTATCTACTAGTTTAATTTAGTTGTTTCTGAATATCAGCTAATTCACATCAAGAGCACTGTTACAATGGCTGTCTCACACGTTGAATATGAAGCTGTATCTTATTTATGGAAATGGTCACATTTAAATCATTGTCCCTGGAGAATGGAAACTGGCAGAGCTATCTAGGTCCTGTCCTCTGTGAAGCCCCACATGCTGTTATGGGCTCTGGGCAGCTGCTGTGAAGAGACCAAGCAGGCTGCGTAGAGAGAGAAGGTGGTCTCTCTACCATCTGGTGATCAAAGATCCTTGGGGGACTCATATTAGGTCACCAGCTCCTGTGTCACCATGTGACAGGAACTTGGCTGTACATGCCTTTTCCATTTCTCACAGCGCTCTGGAGGCAGGATGTGGGGTGTGTGGTTGTGTCCCTAGGTATGCATATTTGGCCTTTTCAATCGCAGCAGAACAGCCAGAGTCATCTTTATAAAACGTAAATCAGATCACTAGCTTTCTCACTGTACTTAGACAAAATCCAAACTCCTTTGGTTACAGCTCTGTCTAATCTGGCTTCTTCTCAATTTCTTCTTCATCCTTCCTCCCACCCCCACCCCATAATTCCTATCCAACTATTCCTTTTACTCCAGTGATGCTTCTGAGCTCCTTCCAATATCTTGAAGAACCCAAATACTTTTCACTTTTGATATTTTGGAAACCTTTTACTTTCTTATGTGTGAATTGTGTTTCTTTAGTGTTTACTATTCTTCTCCATTCTTCATCTCAGCTCATTGTCACATAGGGAGATCTATGACTGAATAGCTTCAAGTGTCCTCCCCCAGGTGGTTCCATCATTTTCTGTAATTTCTTATGTGCTTATAATAACTACAATTAGTTTGTATTTTAGTAATTAGAGATCTGTTATTTTTTCCCAAGTCCTGTTGCTGGAATGAACCTTCTGGAAGGTGGTAAACATTACTAAACCTTTCCCCCAACCACCTTTTGTTTGTTTGTTTGTTTGTTTGTTTAGCTGCCTTAATTTCACTTAAAAAAAACTGAGTGTTTTACAAATTCATATGTTTGTGTTCAAAAATATAATGTCCTTTAGAAGTAGCTTGGGGCTCTGGGAAGGTAATTTGTTGGTTCTTAGGAGAACATTCCTCAGTTCCATTGTGGCCTTTTAAAAGAGAGTTCCAAGGACTCTTATCTGCATTCCATTACCAGAAGACACAGGAAAGAGAACCCTGCTCATGACCAGGAAGCTGGCCCTCATCAGCCGCCTGACGCCTTGGTTTCAAACATTCTAAGCATCAGAGTGACAGAAAATATTGCTTGATTTGGAATCTTCCTTGTTTATAGTATTTTTAATTCTATTGTATAATTTTATTTTTTTATTGATTTTTAGAGCAGTTCAAATAAACATATCAATCCCTGATACTTTATGGTGATTCTGTTGCTATTTACTGCTGGAAGACTGAAAGATTAAATGTAAACTAAAAATCCATACATAGCCTTTGGATATTATTCAACCCATAATATTTTAATATAATTTATTTCAAGACCTACTTTCAAGGAAAGAATAGCCTATCAACTGGTAATTGTTTTTTATTTTTATAGTTACATTTAATTTCATCACATGTATATACCGTAGATAAGGAAGGAAAATATTGTTATGGACTTGTGTATTGGTTATATGTGCACTATTTCAACTGAAACGTCATGCATAGAACTCCATGGCAATAAAGAAAAAATATAGACTACTAAATATCTAAGTTTTCTGTTCAACTGCCTTCTGCTATTAGATTACCATCAGGCTAAGACTCAAACCTGTCTATTTAATAACTTGGACTGATTGTAGCCTATATCTTGAATATTTTATTATCAATACAATAATACCAGACGAAATATGTGAAATGCATAAATCCATTTAAAATGTACTTGCTATGTTGATAAAGTGAATTTATGGAGATATCTCAGGAAGTAAAGCAACTTATTTTCAAACCTAATAATCTGAGTTCTATTTTTAGGATCTACAAGTTGGAAGGAAAGCACTAACCCCCAAAGATGTATATCTCTATACATAGAGACAGTAACACACACACGCGCGCGCACACACACACACACACACACACACACACACACACACACACACACACAAAGGAAGATAGAGAAAGAGAGAGACAGAGAGAGAAGAGACAGAGAGAGAGAGAGAGAACAGCTTTTTGTGTAAAAGCAAATCATAACACCAAGACATCTGGGATCTCTCAGACACCGAGCCACCCCACAGGCAGCACACACCAGTTGCTATGAGAACCTGGACACATATACAGCAGAAGACGCCTTGTCTGGACTCAGTCAGAGAAGATGCACCTAACCTTCCAGCGAGTTAGGGCCCTAGGGAATGGGGAAGTCTGTTGGGGTGGGGACGGTATCCTCTTGGAGATGGGAGGAAGAGGTATGGGATGTGGAACAGTTGGAGGGTGGACCGGGCGGGGGAAAAAAACTGGGCTTTAAAAAATATTCAAGAATAAAAAAATGGCATATAAAAAGAAAAAGAAAAAACAAGAGAAGAAAATCTGAAGAGCATTATTCAAGGGGAAAATGGATAAAAAGATCAGTGAGTTGGTGGAATAACATATCCTAGTCTCACTTTCCTTGGTGTATTAGTCCGGGCTCTCTAAGTATCGGAACTTGTAGTATAAATTTCTCTCTGTCTCTCTGTCTCTGTCTCTCTCTGTCTCTCTGTCTCTGTCTCTCTCTGTCTCTCTCTGTCTCTCTCTCTCTCTATATATATATATATATATATATCTTCTATGCATTATATATTGTTCATATATTTCTATAATATGTTATATATGTAAATATACAAATAAAAATATATAAGGGGAATTTATTAGGATGACTTCTTACAGGCTGTCATATAGCTAATCCAACAATGGCTGGCTATGAATGGAAAGTTCACGAATCCAAAAGTCCATGAGACTGAATGTCTCAGGTGTGATCTTCAATGGATGCTAGAATTCCAAAGATGTAGGCTGTGATGCCAGTGATGGAATGGCTTTGTTAGCAAGGTGCGAGTAGTCAGAAAAAGAGCAAAAGCCTCCTTCTTGCATGTCCTTTCTTATGCAGGCTTCTAAGGTGTGTGGCCCAGAGTAAAAGTGTGTCTTCAGAAGTAGTGCCTACTATTAAATTTCGGAGGATATGTAAAATTAATTCTGTAAGTTTTGAGCATGTGTAGGGCTCCAGGGGTCGATAGGTCCAATAGAATTAGCTTATTCCTAGCAATGGTCTTTTTGCTACTCTGTGGTGACTAGTGGGGGCCTCATCACCCCATGATAAGGTAACGTTATTTAAATTTCAGGGAGCTCCTACAATGCTTGATTTATAGAACTTTTAAGGAATATTTTTCCTGCTATTCCAGTTGACTCTCTGTCTCCCATCATATTTAACCCCCCCCCGTTCTACTGTTCACTCCCCCTTTATATGACATTACACTCCATAGCTATAGATGTTTAGAAACTTGGTGAGGCCATTGAGTGTTGGGCTTTCAAGGAAGGGAAATAGAACATAGAATACAGTGCTTCAAAATCTATTTTCATATTGTCCATTTCTACATTTATAGTATCCTGGAAATGTCCAACGTCCCACCTCTGGCTAGTGACTGTCAGATCAAGGTTTCCATTCAACTGGATCCTTGGTGTTCTTTGCTTCAACCAAAGTAAAACCAAGAATTGTCCTAGATAATCTAATTGTCATTGTTATGGTAGGCATATAGGAAGAATTATTACTGTATTTTGCCTCTTTTGAACATTTTGACCAGTTTTCAATAGTTAAATGCTACATTTAAGGAACAGCTTTACATGGGTAAGTGTTTTGTTGTGATCTTAGTGGTGCATAACCTATTTTTGACAGGGCCTTAAATCTTTTTTGGAAGCTTTGTCTTTATGGGTCTAACACCATAAAGTAAGTAACAACATCAGAGTATTAAAAGGGTATTAATCAATACACAGTTTCTCTTTTGTTTGTTTTCATTCATGTACATGGTGACAGAGTCATTTGTTTTCTCTAACTTAGAGGAATTGCTATGGAAATATTTTTAATAATAAAAGAAATAAGCAGAGAATAGTCATGTCATAATATAAACATTAAACTTCCTGTCACTTTGCAACTATTTTTAATCTTTCAGAATTTAGATAAAATTTTCTGCCTGAATGACAGTTCCTACATAATCCCTCCAGATTCTAGGAGCTTAACGTGTTATCAGTTCAGCATTTATTAGAACATAAGCACATATGCTGTAGACACAAATCCCAACTGCCGTTAATTAAAAGGAATGGAGCCTTTGGGGGATATTCATGCATTCCCTAGATTCTACCAAAATCAGTTGAAAAAATAATATAATAAAGTTTCACTTAATATACATTCTTTCACGTTTCTACCACTCAACATATGTACAGAAGCAAACATTTGTATCCAAAATATTTACCTTATTTTAGTAATTTATTTTGCTAAGTTAAAAAAAGAGAAAAAAGGAAAAAAAAAGAAAAAGAAAAACATATATTATCTGGAATAACATGAGGTGCACAGGGCATGAGTAAGTATTTCTTTATTTCTTGGCCATATACTGAGGAAAGTGAGTTTAAAAATCCATTTGACTATAGTATTAGCAGTAAAAGGGTATAAATTATCTAAGTTATTAAAGAATTATTTCAGGAACGAAAAAATGCTTATTCCTCTGGAAAGCGTGGGGTTGTTAGTGTGGAAAGCCTCTGCTAACAGAAAAAGGTCAGAGGCATTACTATGTAATGTTTGTATTGATTCGATTTAAGATTTGAGTGTTAGAAAAGGGTACTGAATACAGCGGTCTGAGCCTGTAAAATCAATTGCACTGTTCACTGCTGAGCTGGATTTGCCTACATCTGAAGCAGAGGCACTTACCTGTGTAGAATGTGCTTTAAATAACATACTAAGGTATGATGAAGTTAGAGCTGTGCAGCAGGGTAGTGGGAGTTTCTGTTACTCTTGTCTTTGACTTGCTTCTTTATGCAGTGATTCAACAACAAATGATTCCTCAAATCCTGCTTTGTAAATTCCTGTCACATTATATCAGACATTTTAGGAAAATATTAAGAAGCTTTCTGTTTAAGGTAGATAAATAGAATATTTTTCTTATGCATATTTTGAAAATATTTCTTTTCTTTTTTTTAACAATTCATAATTACATTTATTAAATATATAACATTTTATTATAGGACATGTATGTTTGTACCTTCATTTGCAAATTGCCTCTGCACGTATTATCTCTTTTTTTTTTTTGATACTTTATTTACATTTCCAATGTTTCCCTCTTTCTAGGTCTCCTCTCTGGAGACCACCTATCCCTTCCCCTTCCCCCATCTCTATGAGGGAATTCCACCTCCCACCCACCCGCCCGCCCACTCCCATATTCCCACCTTGACATTCCCCTTTACTGGGGCCTCTTCTCCCCTGATGGCCACCAAGGCCCTCCTCTGCCACATATGTGGTCTGAATCATGGGTCCCTCCATGTGTATTCTTTGGTTGGTGGTACAGCCTCCAGGAAGACCGGGGACGGGGGTCAGGCCAGTTGACACTGTTGCTCCCTCCATAGGGCTGCAGACTCCCTCAACTCCTTCAGTCCCTTCTCCAACTCCTCCAACTGGGACCTCACTCTCAGTCCAGCAGTTACTGTAAAGTGAAACTTGGGTATTCCAAACGTTTCGGCTAATATCCACTTATCGGTGAGTACATACCATGTTCGTTCTTTTGTGACTGAGTTACCTCTCTCAGGATGAT
>JAPYYD010005817.1:0-11736 GCA_028551405.1 Uromys caudimaculatus | reverse complement strand
GTTGTTATTGTTGCCATGGAAGACAAGCCTTAAACCATAGTGATCTGATAGGAGGCATGGGATTATTTCAATCTTCTTGTGTCTGTGGAGGTTTGTTTTGTGACCGATTATATGGTCAATTTTGGAGAAGATACCATGAGGTGCTGAGAAGAAGGTATATTCTCTTGATTTAGGATGAAATGTTCTATAGATATCTGTTAAATCCATTTGGTTATAACCTCTGTTAGTTTCACTGTGTCTCTGTTTCGTTTGTGATTCCAAGATCTGTCCATTGATGATAGTGGAGTGTTGAAATCTCCTACTATTATTGTATGAGGTGTAATGTGTTCTTTGAACTTTAGTAAGGTTTCTTTTATGAATGTGGGTGCTCTTGCATTTGGAGCATAGATGTTTAAAATTGAGAGTTCTTCTTGGTGGATTTTTCCTTTGATGAGTATGAAGTGTCCTTCCTTATTGCTTTTGATGACTTTTGGGTGAAAGTCAATTTTATCCAATATTAGAATGGCTACCCCAGCCTGTTTCTTTGGACCATTTGCCTGGAAACATGTTTTCCAGCCCTTTACTTTGAGGTAGTGTTTGTCTTTATCACAGAGGTGTGTTTCCTGAATGCAACAAAATGTTGGGTCCTCTTTATGGATCCAGTTTGTCAGTCTATGTCTTTTTATTGGAGAATTGAGTCCATTGATGTTAAGGAATATTAAGGAGTAGTGATTGTTGTTTCCTGTTATTTTGGATGTACCTTTTAGGTTTGTGTGGCTATCTTCTTTTCAGTTTGTTGAAAGATTACCTTCTTCTGTTTTCTGGAATGTGGTTTCCCTTGATGAGTTGACGTTTACTGTTTATTATCCTTTGTAAGGCAGGGTTTGTGGAAACATTGTATAAATTTGGTTTTGTCACAGAAAATTTTGGTTTCACCATCTATGTTAATTGACAGTTTTGCTGGGTATAGAAGCCTGGGCTGGCTGTCTGTTCTCTTAGGATCTGTATGAGATCTGCCCAGGATCTCCTAGCTTTCATAGTCTCTGGTGAGAAGTCTGGTGTAATTCTGATAGGTCTGCCTTTATGTGTTACTTGACCTTTTCCCTTACTGCTTTTAATATTCTTTCCTTGTTTTGTGTATTTGGTGTTTTCACTATAATATGACAGGACGATTTTCTTTTCTGATCCACTCTATTTGGGGTTCTGTAAGCTTCTTGTATATTTATGTTCATCTCTTTCTTTAAGTTAGGGAAGTTTTCTTCTTTGATTTTGTTGAAGATATTTACTGGTCCTTTAAATTGGGAATCTTCAGTCTCTTCTATACCTATTATCCTTAGGTTCTGTCTTCTCATTGCGTCCTGGAATTCATGGATGTTTTGGGTTAGGACCTTTTTGCATTTTGTATGTTCTCTTACTGTTGTGTCAATGTTGTCAATGGTATCTTCTGCTCCTGAGATTCTCTCTTCTACCTCTTGTATTCTGTTGGTTATGCTTGCATCTATGACTCCTGATCTCTTTCCTAGGTTTTCTGACTCCAGGGTTGTCTCTTTTTGTGATTTTTTTTTTATTGTTTCTATTTCTATTTTAACTCCTGGATGGTTTTGTTTATTTCCTTTGTCTGTTTGATTGTATTTTCCTGTAATTCTTTAATGGATTTCTGTGTTTCCTCTTTAAGGGCTTCTAGTTCTTTACCTCTGTTCTCTTGTGTTTCTTTAAGGGTGTTATTCATTTCTTTCTTAAAGTCTTCTATCATCATCATGAGAAATGATTTTAAATCTGAGTCTTGCTTTTCTGGCGTATTCGGGACTCCAGGGCTTGCTGTGGTGGGAGAGCTGGGTTCTGATGATGCCAAGTGGCCTTGGCTTCTGTTCCTTAGGTTCTTGCCCTTGCCTTTTATCATTTTGTTAACTCTGATGTTAGCTGATCTTAGTTTCTAGCTTTGGCTTTTCTCACCTGCAGGCCTCTGTATCAATACTCCTTGAAGACTCACTCTCTCTGAGAGGTGTTTTTTCCATGCTCTTGGGTGAGTAAATTTCTCCTGGAGCTGCTTGACTATGGAACCCTGGTGGCCCAGGCAGACGTCTCCTGCCTCAGCCGCCGCTGTTGGGATCTAGGGGGTTTCTATGCCCGCCTACCTCAGTCCCTGTGTCTCGCAGGTTTGGGGCAGTTCCTGGTGAGCTGTGGAGCTTGTCTTGGGCCCACTCCCGGCTTTTCCAAGCTCCTGAGAGGGTATCTTTCTCCTGGCGCTAATTGGCTATGGAGCCCTGTGGCCCAAGCTCCAGGGTAAAATTTTTTTGAAGACTTAGACATTATAGTTATTTTCATTAGCAATTTCAAAAAAACACACAAGAATTATCTTTGAATTAGTATTATATTATTTCCCAAGTATAGAAAAAAAAAAAAAAAAAAGAGTAACGGCCATAGAAAGAGTAAAGAAAAGAAGAAGATATTTATATGTTTTTGTGTGAATCTATAAATATACTACTTGCCAATTCTAATTCCCGGGTCACTGAAATGTGTAAGTAGGACCACAGGAAAAAAATCTCACAAAATTAAATTGTAGAAAACCAAGCCTGCACAATTCATGAATGTCAGAAATATTGATGAATGTCAATATCTTAGAAGGAACTATAATTTCTAAGTGAAAAAAATGTTTGTAATGGAAAACAGGATACATACTTTTAGACAGGGAGCTGAATTTGTCAATTCAGAGCAATTAAGCTCAAGAAGGCAACATTTTTAACACAAATATACAACTATCAATTATCTAAACATAAAAACCTGAAAGAATGCCTTTTTAAAACTTTATTTATACTGGAACAAAACTTTTACCTACATTTCAATAAAAATTTAAATATTAGGTCATTTTAGTTACCACTATTCATGACATAAATATATTTTAAATTGTAAATAATAGTTACTAAGTGACTAAAAAGTGAGTTGGGATAATATCAGAAGAACAACACATAAATAGCCAAAATTTAGACTTGCTTTGTCTGTGTTAATTAAAGTTAACTGTTGGAAAAAGTTTTACAGGGATTGTTAAAAGATGGATGTCCACTCTACAAATATCCAGAATATTATTTTTGAGAAGACATGCACAGAAATAAGAAAAACTGATCCTATTAATCCAATATCTCTGTTCTCAAAAATATTACACATAATTATGCTTTTGTTTTGTATTTATACCTGCACATATAATATTAATTCTTGACTCCAATTTTTGTTGCATGTGGCATTTGCATTGCTATTATGCAAAATAATATTAAAAAGTTAGAAGATTAGCATACAAACTTGTCAGTTTGATATCTAGCACTCAAAATAATGGCATGAATGTTTTGTGTGTCTGACTTCTTAGAAAAAAATGTATTAAAATGGGTTGAGAGCAGATATTTTATGACTTTACAGGGAAAAACGTGAAAATGTTTCTATTTGCTCAAATAGATTATTAATGAAGAGCATGAAAAAATAACTTCACAGAAGTGTAGCTTGCTGAACCAGTAAATTTATTCACAAACATAAGTAAATCAGACAGCTTTCAAACCAGATGCCTACCACAGTGTGGCTGATGGCTTATAACTGCTACATCCTAGAATCTCTCTGATCAATCTCTCTCTTAACAACTTCAATAACAATGAATTCTCTCCCCAGAAATTTGATGCAACTAAAACACTTTGGAGAATTATTTTGAATATTATCACTTTCAGAACTTTTTTGTACTCTTAAGTATCATTAGCTTCCTGAGTGTTAGGAACTCTATATTTTCAGTGTAATAGCTATGTAATAGGAGGACACTCAGTGTTTTGCCTCTGACATCCTGCAAATGTGGGGTTTTCTATAATTTCTAAAGCCAGATAGAGATGGAGCATAACATAAATGTGAACTGACTATTTTGTGTATGAACTAAGGATTATCTATATTTGAAATTGTTTCAGTATTTCTGAAGTAGTTGTGATAGACCACATTTATATTAGAATGAGTTTTTTTTTCTTATTTGAGAACCAATAGCATTCTTATAAAGGAAAAGTTCTTACTACATAATATTTTATGACATTAATATAATATAGTTATATGGATTTTGCATTTTAAAAGTAATGAAGCCATGTAAAGAAGAAGCTAGTATGCTTCACAAAGACAAAAATTGTAGGGGCTTAAATAGTTGATGAATTATAATATTGATTATTCTGAACCAAGATAGATGGTTTTCTGGGATACATTTTATCTGGCCCAAAATATGTAGTGAAAATAACTCTAAATATTCTATCTAATTAAAGCTGTTTTCCCATATCCAATAACTATGCATTTCTGCCTTTAAGACAGGTCTGTACATTTTCCTTGAATTGGAAGTACAGCCATTGATTTTATGCCTCAGTAAATTAGAACACAGAACTATGGAAAACAAATGATCCCAATGATGTGCTGCCTCAAAGATCCCTTGATTTCTTTGCTCCTCAAACTGTAGATGAAAGGATTTAACATTTGAGGAACCACACTGTACATCATGGATGTTATTACATTGGTAATGGAAGAGTGAGAAACTGAAGCATTCATGTACACACCTAAACCAGTCCCATAGAATAAAGATAGCACTGAAAGGTGAGACTCACAGGTGGAGAACGCTTTATGCCTTCCACCAACTGACGGGATCTTCAGAATAGAGGACACAATTTGAATATAAGAGAAAATAATCCCAGAGAGTGGGATAACTGAAAATACGATGGTTGCAGTATAAATAAAAATAATATTGATAAATGTATCAGAGCAGGCAAGGTTGGTGATTTGACCAAGTTCACAGAAGAAGTTGGGGACATTTTGTACTGTGCAGAAGTACAGCCTCAACACCAGAGAAGTATGGAGTAGTGCATTTATAGTGCTGATGAACAGGGAAAGTAATACTAGGACAATACATAGAAAGGGGTTCATAATGACTGTATATCTTAGAGGTTGACAAATGGCCACGTAGCGGTCATAAGCCATCACAGTGAGGAGACAGTTTTCTAAACCACAGAATGTCAACAAAAAATATACCTGAGACAGGCAACCTAAGTAAGTGATGCTCTGGTCATGTGCTTGGATGTTCAAAAGCAACTTTGGAACTATAGTTGTGCTTGTACAGATATCAGTGAAAGACAGATTGCAAAGAAAGAAGTACATGGGGGTGTGGAGGTGCGAGTCCTTGCTTACAGCCAGTATAATGAGTAGGTTTCCAATGAGGGTGACAAAGTACATGGATAGAAACATGTTAAAGAAGAGGGGTTGCAGTTCAGGGACATATGCTAGTCCCATGAGAAAGAATTGTGAAATACTTGTTTGATTTACAGGTTCCATGTATATGCTTGAATATTGACAAAAATGTGCAATGAAAATATGATACCAATTTTTTTTGTGATGAATGGCAAAATCACATTAGTATAGGACAGATATAAACAGAATTGTAATATTTTGACTTACTTTAAATAAATAATCTCACTGAAGCTTGGAGAGAAGGCCCCCAGGTAAAAAGCACTATCTCCTCTTGAATAGGATTCAGGTTTCTTTCTCCATACTGTTGTCTGGAAGCTCACAACTTCTTGTGACTAGCTCCAGAACTTACAATTTCTTCTGTCTTCCAAAAATATTGTCTCACATGAGGCACTTGCACACTGACACAGGCACATGCTAAAAAAATGAAAATTTAAAAAAAATCTTATTGAGTTTTTTCCTTTTAAAGCTTGAGAAACAATGCATATAAACTAAAAACTTTCTTAGTTATAAGATGAACTACAAAATAATTTCGGTTTTTCTTTATCGCTTGCCTCCACTTCTTCTGTTATTTGTGTTCTAATATCTATTCAAACTATAGAATACAAAGATATTTGCAAACATCCAACAAATGATGAGACGTCATTGAATAATAAAGCACATTTTTTTTTTCTGTTAAAAGCATCCACATGTTCAAGCAAAATGGTAGACTATAAAGAAAAGTATCAAACTAAAAATCAATAGCAATGGTCAAATATTTTGGCTTGAATCAGAATCATTGCTTGTTATTCTCCTGGATTGCATTGATCTGGATCGTGTTTTCGACACACTTATAAGATGATGGCTTAGAACCAATGCATACAACCAACAGTGGGAAAGTCTGACCTCTGCTCTTTTCTGTTTGATGTGAGTCTATGACCATTCTGCACCTATGACTCCAGAAAACATATAATTACCACTCATAAATTGCCACAGACCTAACACAATATTTTCATATTTTAGTTTTTGATTTCAAATGAAGTCTTAAGCTTTCCTTCACTTTATGCACTCTAAGGTCTATTCATCAATGTGATTTAAAGAAGTGCAGAACATCATTTCAATTGAGTTTGAGTTAAAATGGGTGAATTCTGCCCATAATCTTCCAGCTCATAAGTGTTGTCACTGAAAACTAAAGGAATCTGCTTTAGAAATCAATTTTACAGGAAGTATAGAGACCATATTGATGACTCTCATTTATCTTAAAAAATACTAATGTTTTAATAAAATACAGAACATATCATTGGATATAATAATATTATAGTTGAAAATATCAAAATAATATAAAAAATGAAATAATTGTTTCTTGATAGAGACTTTCAGATAACACAGACTTAGACATCTAGTGTAGGAAAGAAGAAGAATACTCATGAAGAACAATGATTTTCTTCTTGTAAGAAATAGGAAAATAGTTATGAGAGCAATAATCATTAAGTGTAATAATCATTTTACACATTCTGCATTTATAAGAGTTACACGTTACATATTGTGTTAATGAGGAACAACATGAATATATTTCAGACTATTGTATTAGTTTTATAAATATTCAGAAACTGCAACTAAATGAGAAACCTGGCTTTGCTCTTTTCACTGGGAACCAGTTTGAAATGATGCTCAGTTCAAAACTTATCCTTCTCCATACATGAAATTATATATCTTAAATTTCATGGCATTTTAAGCATTTGTACTGGAATTAAGTTTGAGAGTGAATTCCTGGAAAAATTTCAATGATAAAAAACAAAAAGAACAAAAACTGTCAACACTGTACTGAATATTTAAGATCCTTTATCAAGATACCGACTACCACCACTCTGTGTGTATGTATTTATGTGTGTGTGTGTGTGTGTGTGTGTGTGTATGTTTGTAAATATTCATTTAGTCGAGGCATGTTATACCATGTACAGTGATAACCTGAATTAAGTAATACTTAATTAGATACATAATGATAAAATAAAACCATCATGGTTGTTAACCTAAGTGGTATATCATGGAGAAATCTATGTCATAATAAAAAATCTTTACACATTTTTGAATATACAAAGGTTGGTGTAGTTTTTATTGTAGATTATTATCATATAATAAAAAACAAATAAATGATACAAGATTGTCTATACAAGAATAAACAATAAAACACATGCCTTTCTCAAATATTGATTTACTTATTTTGCAAATGTAATGAATAATGGCTATAGCTCCATCTCTCACATAACACTTGAATTATTTATTTCTAGGAAGAATAGCTAACCTGTCATATGTGTATCATTTTATAAGAACATTCTATTTTATAATATTAACATAAATAATGTTTCTGCATTGTCTTGCAGTTAAAACATTTATGCTTATAAATTCTTAATATGTATCATATTTAAACTGGAATTGATAATTGATGTTTTTGAAGTTAATACTAATATGTGCAATCATCCTTTATGAGGTTTAATTAGTACAACATTCAATAATTGACAACAACACATTGGTTGCTTTCCTTAAGTGATAAGTAATATGCCTCCTTTCATTTATTTATGAATACATGTTTAATAATGATTAATGTACAAAAATATCACATTGAATTCAAGATCAAATGTCTTCCAAAAAGAAGGTGAATGAAAGGAAATATTTAAGGAATATATTTTATGTGTTTATTCCTTCGTTATTTTAGAAAGATCTGAAATAAAACAATATATCAGCCCTGATTAACTGTTTGAAAAAGCAGGATATTGTCATAGGTATCTGTTACCAATATTAAGCACTGGCATCCCTGGGTCTTCTGAACTCTCACAAATTTAAGTGAGACATACAGAACATAATGAAGATGACAGACATATTGTGGAACAATATGAGGCATTCTCAAAGGGTGATAATGGAAAATGCTTACAGAAATCATTTCAACCTTATTTTTAGATAGCTGTGTAATTAGAGTATCTGAAAGAGATCTATGAAAGGTGTTGCTATATCCAGATAATTTACAGACCATTTTCGATTAATTTTCAAAGGAGGCAGCAATGGCTTATCTTTGTTATTCACTAGAATACATTCTTCTCTATAAAAACATAATGAAGTTTTTAATTAAAATACCTGACTTTTCCCAGCCTTAGAAGTTAGGCTTACATCTTATTTTTTAATCAGTAAGCAAAACTGGTGTTTCTCATGTTTAAATGTTGTAATTAAAAGCAAGAGACACATTTTCTATGACTAGCAAATCTCTTGGTATCAGTACATATAACTAACATGCTGCCTTTATTCATACTGTCTGAGTTTTTTCTATTTAAAATATTTTATATTGACTAAGAAGATTCAAGATACTGCTTTGTGTATGCTGTCTTCCTCCTTAGTTCTCAAACCATGCATAATTGACAGAACTACCTCTCTGTCTCCTGATGTATTATAATATGAATACACAAAGATAATTAAAGATAGAATGACAGTCAAGGGTTAAATATACTCCAAATTCCTATTTAACCCCTAACACCTCAGAAGATAATTAAATTTGGAGATGTTTCTTGAAAATTAGATTATGTAAATATGTGGCCAGTTATGGTATCCTGGTCCAATATGACTTGTGCCCATGTTAAAAAAAAAGATGGGTGAGATATGTAAACACACATGTGTACATACAGAGACATGTATTTGTGGAATAACAGTCACATTAAATCGCAAAGAAGGATAGGTATCACCAAGATTTAGGAAAGGAGAAATATGGGAATATTTGATTTTTCTACTAACTCCAGAACCACAAAAATATTTGATTATTTTTAGGTCATCAAATTTAGCCATTTTAAAGAGAAACTTAGCAAACTAACACTTTCACCAGATCTCTCAACACTACTATTACAGCAGCATAAGGAAATATGTAAATGATTTGAGATAGTCATTATAGTCTAGGAATGGCCAATATCTGATCATAAGAAAATGGACAGTGTTCTAGAGAGTCTTTTACAAGCAGAATGAGACAAATGTGCATTGCATTATAAATATATATGTTAAACCCTTCAAGAAACAATTGAGAAGTGAAATAAAAGCTCTTATTTCTCATAATTTGTGTTGCATGCCCTTACTTTCTCTAAGAATAGAATTGTAAGCCCCTGCTTTGATTTTCAAAGTACTCTGCAAGGTACCATGATGATATATCTGCTACCTTACTGACAATGATCCTCAGACTCTCACCTGGATGTTGCACAAGATTGGCTGCCTTAGGACTCAAAGGGCTCCTGGAAAACCATGATCATCTTTGGTTGAATGCAATTCTTTGGTTGGATGATGTTTCATCTTAACACACAAAGAACATTAAGGAGTTAGTCACAGGCGGAGTCTGACAGTAAAGTTTAGGTATGATAGGTACTTAACATCCCATGCTTCCCATTAGACCATCTATTTTACTGTAATTCTAATCCCAAGAGACCAAGGCTTAACAACTGAGTATATAGAAGTGTGGAATTCAATGTGTATGATGTAATGACCCCCTGAGGATAAGAATACTATTCTATTTTTTTCTGATCACTTTCATGAAGAATATTTTCAAAGCTTTTTTGCACTAGTTTTACAAGAAGTTTTAAATTTTATGCAGAAAATTTCAATCTATATTTTGATTGACACTCTCCTCTTGTTTATTAAGTTAATGCTTTGACAATTTTGTACATATATACAATTTACTTTGGCTCCTGACCCTCACACTTTCTTATCCTATTCATTTCTATCCTAGACTCAGGATTTTTGGTTTCATTATGTGACACATTAAATTTAATCATATGTAATTGTGTGTCAATCAGATGTGATTTATCCATTGGAGATTAATAAGGTAAGCAGTGAGCATACAATTTAAAGGATAAATTCCCTCCTCCCCTAGGAAAAAGCCAAGCAATAAGGGATAGAGCTTCTTGAATCATTCCTCTATCAACATCAAGCTGTAGACATGTGCATTTTTTTCTGCAGACAGACAACAATCAACTATAATTAGTGAAAGTCCATTTTTGTAGTTCCATATATGGGCTACAGAGTCCCTATGTTCACTATCTTCTGTCTACTATATTCTTTCTGTTTCATCTTTTTCAGTGTTTCCAAAGCCTTAAAGAGTAAGATCTAAATGTCTTCTCTAAAACTAAAAACTTTTCACGTATTTGAGTGTGTTTTGTGTAGACATAAGTTTCTGAATTCACAGTTCAGTATAAGTAGAAGTTTCTCTGGTGATAGCTGAAAGTTGTATCTGTGATGAACACACACACACACACACACACACACACACACACACACACTGAAATTTTAGTTAGGTAGTAGAATTAATTTCTCCAAGACCCATGACTTCCCCTGATATAAGCTTTTGAACAGTCTTACTGTAACAGGCATGAATTCATTCCAATGCTCTGGCCCTTAAATCCAATCCCTAAGCAATATCTTATTCCTTTAACATTTAACATTTTCACCATCAACGGAGATATGGCCACCTAAGTCTGCATTTACTCTGATGGTTTTAGTCACAGTTATGCCAGGTCTCCAGCTATTCCCGGAGATACCATACACTGATTTCCATTAGTCTCAGTCCTCTTGTGCCATCTTCTTTCATACCTGTTGAAGATACCCATCCCCCTCACTACCACCTCTTCCATTCAGTTCCCTCTCTCCTTCCACATCTGATTATTATATTTTTCCCTTCTGAGTGAGTCTCATGTAAGTTCTCTTGGGCCATTCTTATTACTAAGTTGTTTTGGGGATCTGAATTGTACCATGGTGTCGCAACCCCCGACCAGCAAGGATGATGCGACACTAGGAGATCTTCACAGAGCAGTTTACTCAGGCGTTCACAGGATTCCAAATCACCCAAATCCCCCAAGTCAAAGCTTATATCTCATTCAGCCAACCAATCACAACAAGAGACGTGGCAGCAAATCATAGGTTGCTGGGTAGCAACCAACATCCCATAATAGTTGTTTACCACATAAGCACAGGAAATCAGCGCCATCTTGGGGCGCTGGCTCTGAGGCTCGCCACAGTTCCCCCTTTTTGTTTTAAATGTGAGCAAGTGAGATTGTGCTCTGTCTTAGGTCGACCCTACACCTCTCCGTCTTACCCGTCTTTGGCTATCCCAGGAGCATTTGCCGAGGACGCTTGTCTTAGGTTGACGTGAGAGGAAGGGAAGTTGCCCGTCATTGAGTCACCATCTGTCCACATCTGCTCGAGCTACTTCTGTTCCATAAGGACAGTGAGCCATGCTTGAGGGGACTGACCTGCTTCCACAGCAGCCAAAGCCTGCACTGTCAGATGGGTGTTATGTTTTTGCTGCACACGCATCTTACACAACAACCATAATCCAATCACACTAACTAGCTAAAGCCCCCATGCCAGCCCCTCCTTGATTGTAGACACTAAATTCCGAATCCAGGTATGCAATCCTTCACCGATGGCTATATCAACCCTTATGGAGTTCACGGTTGTAATGGCCATGCGAAGTTCATTCAGCTTCTGATCAAATTCCAAGGACCAATTTCCTAC